>LUCG01033211.1:0-11536 GCA_001633085.1 Carthamus tinctorius | reverse complement strand
AATATGGTTTGAATTGAATTGTTTTTTAGTGTAAGGTCCCACCATTTTTTGGTGTTTTAGTGTTATTTTTGATGTTATGGGTTGGAGTTGGTCTTATAAATTATTCTTTTATGAAAGACCTCACCAGCCAAATGAAGACACATGGCTAGAATTGATAACAGAAATTGCCATCAATATTAATAAAACACGGTGGCCGTGCCGTGTTGCATTTTGCCACTTCAACTCTTCAAGTTCTAAGAAATTTTCAATCTTGTCTTTGAGGCTTCTCCATCTTTAACATCTTCTAATCTACATATAAGACTGATACAGTATAACAAAATTGAGTTTATAGAAAGTTACTATTTCTTAGTATTCTGATGGATTAATATTATATAAGATATAATTTATAGGATAAAAAATTTAAATTATTATTAAAATCAGATGTTGGATCCCCTTGAAATTCTTAGAATTTTTGACAAATTTCCTAATTGTTTTTAAAATTAATTAAACAATTATTTACTGATTTTGTTGCAAATCCATAGGAAATCCATGGTTACGTTAAAAAAAATTAGAATTTTCATATTTATTAGAATTTGACCTAAATAGCAAAAAATACTATAAATTACTAAAACATACAAAATAAAAAAAAAAGAAAAAAAAGCATCCATGCTGAACTCAAAGAAGTTCAAAACTAAAGTAATAGAAAGAAAACCTATGGTTCTAGCTAAGATGAGTTACAATAAATTACTGAATTGTTTATTGTTGATCAATTACAAACCTTTGCAAATTTGTTTAGGTACAGTGACGGATCATAAATTTTGATGATGGGGGTCGAAATTTAAGTAATGACCATGTCCACAATGTCTTCTACTTAAGTAGTTTCGTCTTTTTTTTTTTATTTCTTTTGATTAGGATGATATTTCATAAAAATAAATTACACATTATTTAACAAACTCTAACCATAACAATTCAGATTCATAATTACCAACTAAAAAATAAGTTGTATAAAAAATTAACCTGAAAACTAAATTAAAAAATGGGTCAAACTATATTGTTTTGGGGGTCAAAGCATATGCATATTTATAAAAAACTAAAGTTTATAATATTGGTAACAAACTATTTTATACCATAAATCCAACCCTGGTTAGTATCAATTGGATGTGATACGAAGTTTCTTTGCAATTCTCCAATTTATACCAAATAAGAATGTGGCTATGTTCTATTACTTTCCTATAAAAATTAAATTGGAGAATTTCCTACAAGTTTCTATACGAAAATAAAAAAATATATTTTATAATCATCTAATACATCCATACGGAATTTGTAGGAAAATTCTCCAACGGTTTCCTATGCATTCCAGGATTAATAAAAAATATGTTCTTTTGAAATAATCTAATGCATTTTGTAGGTAACATCCCTGGGGTGTGGGATGAAAGTCACACTATCAGGGTTTGATTTTCACGGGCGACACTTTCCTGAGATATCCAGATTCTGGATCTGGTCCTTCGGGGCCGGGTTCAGGACCGGTTCGGGTTGGTCCATTACTATTTCCTAAAAACCTGCCGGTCGGGTTCAACCATAGGTTGGGCCGGGTCGCAGCGGATTAGTGGGATTGCCCGTAAGGAGGCCCGATACCGCTGGAACATGTGTGTGCATTAATTTACCATTCAAAAAAAATCTAATGCATCCTGTAGGGAATTCGATATAACAAAATTTTAAATTTTTTCTAAGGGGGAGTTGGTTTTGAGGGAATGGTATGGAATGGAATTGGAAGGATTTGTACTTCAAATCTATTCAATTCGTGTGTTTGATAAATCATAGGATTTGGTTATTGGATTTTGAAATCCTGCGTCTCTTTTTGAAATCCCATAGATGGTGTATTTTGAAATCCATGTATAATGGTTAGGATTCTCAAACCCCATGGATGGTGTATTTTGATTCTCAAATCCAGAGGGCTGCTCTCTAGTCAATTGACGAGAAGGGTGCCGCTAATAAATTATCACATTATTAAATAGTTTTTCACATTCACGACCATTATCTCATTGGGCCATTTAAATAGCAATAATTATTTAAATCTAATTGCAAATCCTAAAAATGAATGAGATTTATTAAGGATTTGAAAGCCAAATCCTTTCAAATCCAAATCTCTCATTGAAATCCATTCCATTCCTTCAAAACGAATACGTCTTAATGAACTTTTATAATCAAATTAAAAGTTAATTTTGAAACATTATTAATCATTCCACTAGAAAATCTGTCGGAGCTTTCCTATGAACTTTTATTGTTATTATAAAAATGAAACTTTAAAGCATATTGATGGATTTCACCTGAAATATGTAGGAAAATCTTTAAGATTTAAGACGGACTTTCATGTTCACTGTCACATAACATTTAAAATGTATTGATGGATTTCTTTGGAAATCGGTACAAAAATTCTAAAAATCTGCAACCAATTTTTAATTTTTTATAATTAATTTTAAAATTAAAGTTTAAACTATCTTGATGGATTTTGTTGGAAATCCGTCACTAATTTCCAACAAATATTTTTTCATTGAAATTTCCATAGATGAAAGTCCAGTTTCTAGTAGCTAATTTTTATTATAAGAGATAAAATAACTTCATTTATTATATAAATTAATAACCACCTTGGTGTTTTTTTCCCCAAATAGTGACACTAGCTATATAACTATAAGAAATAAATATAGTGATACTTTTTACAAATCAAATGGTGGCACAAAAAGTGATATATGTTAGTGTAGTTTCAAAATATATACGCTAGCAGGAAACAAATTGATACGGTGATGCTCTTCATGACAATATAACACTATAATCTTTTACACTACAATGGAGGAACAAAGAGATGGCACAGTGAGTGTATGCTCTATACTGGATCCAGCCATGTTTTTTTTGTGGAGGACATGTATTAGAGGGGCAAACCTAGCGAGCAGCAAGGCGCCAAAAAACAATTACAAAATGTTCTCGGGGGAACAACACCAGTCCACCCAGTTTAAACGCTTATAGCCATTACATCTATTACAAAATGTTCTCGGGATCCAGTCATGTTACATGCGGTATTTTGATCATAATGTTTTTCCTTACAAATCACGTGTATTTCACAAAATCTTGGTTTTGTTTCCCATTTCATTTAAATTTCTTAAGCTAATTTCAAAGTAGATTCAAATTTATTATTTCAGTAATTCAAAAAATTGTATGCACGACCGGCCTTAAAGAGAATAGGGGTGTAACCGAGGCAAGTCAAGCCGACACAGTGTCAGGCTCGAGATCGGCTTGAACTCGGTCAACCCTAAAATTTCAAGCTCAATCGAGCTCGACTCGTTTGTCTTAGAAATCGCATAACATAAATATAAATTATTAACACTCGTTTTCATCAATAACAAAAAAACCATTTGCATCATAAAAGTATGATTCAAGATGTATAGGTTTAGGGGTTTTTTCCCTAACTTTATATACTAAGAAGTACAAATGTAACTTGTTTGTGCATAAAAGGGTAAAATGCGTAATATACTACAAGTTTGATTGCAAGCCTGATGAACCGAATATTTGGTAACTCGAAATCGGCTTGAAACCCTACTCGGGTAGCTAGATTCCGAGCTCGATCGACTTGTTTCACATCGAGTCAATTTTGGTTAATTTTCGAGTCGGTCTCCTGTAACTCACGAGCTGTCTCGACTTGATTACTCCCTTAAAAGAGAGACAATCATTTATTTGTTGAACATTGTTATTCTTAATAGCATTTAACTTATTGAATCGATATCGATAAAAAGGTTTTGAATGAAGATGGGGGACTATTAACTTTTTTTTGTGTGACTTTATGAGATACGTATGTCTTAGTTTGACTTATGATATACTCATATGCTGTCAAAAAAATTAAAAAAAATAAAAAATTTGGTCCCTAAAGTTTGACGATATCAATGAATAACATATCTAAATTTTGTTTAATCCAAATTTCACCCTAACGTTTGAAAAGTTTCTTGATTTTCATCCCTGTGTGTAACGAGCATTATTTCTTTTCCAGTTAACTCCAATTTTTTGACATATAAATAGGTGGAAGAAAATTAATCTTGACGAACAGATTGCTTTCAACCCGACTCCTATGCCATCCAAGGGTCTTCGTCTTCTTATTTGTTTTTACCCATATAAAGTTGAGTTTATAGGACGCCGAAAAAATAAAACATCCTAATAGACCACTTTTTAGAACTTAATTTATACGACCAAAAAATAAAGTGTTCTATTTAATTTAAAGGCATTCTAATAAATTTATAGGATGTTTTTAGGCGTCTTAACAAGTTTTTAAGGACACTTTTAAAACGAAGTGTCATATTAGCTATTTTATATATAGGACACTTTTGAGAAAGTGTCTTATAAACCCATCTTTTTCAGGACACTTGTTTTACATGACACTATTTTAAATAGTGTTCTATAAAATAGCTAATACGACGTTTTTTAGGAAAAAAATATCTTAATAAATACGACGCCCGAAAGTATCTTATAAACCTATTACAATGCATTTAGATAGGACACTTTATTTTTTGGTTCTATAATATAAGTCCTGTAAAGTGGTCTATTAGGACAAAAAAATCGGTGTCCTATAAATTCAATTTTGTTGTAGTGAAAATTTTGATTCCTAAATCTAAGTTCTAACAATCTTATTAGACATAAACTTCCACTACAAAAAGTGGTTGGTTATCCACACATTTTTAATAATAGTAATACACTTAAAAGTGTGGGAAAACTATAATAAAACATGAATATATTTGGCGTTACAATTTTTTTTTATCAAACCTCTACATTTGAAAGTGCGAAAATTATAGTAAAAATCCCGTTTATTAGTGTAGAGAAATTATCTAAATTTTCATATTCTTAAGCATGGAAAATTTGAAAATTAATTCTAAGTTACAAAAGTCCACACTTTAAAGTGTGAACTTTTCTAATTACAAAAATTACACATTTAAAGGCGTGGACTTTTTAAATCAAATGTACACATTTATAAATGTGGAGTTTTTTTTCTTTTTCTAACAATCTCTATATAAAAAACTATTTATCACACAAAAATTTTCCACGCTTTTTATGATGCGTGGATAAATGAAATATTTTTTGTAGTGTTCGTTTATGATGGATCAATCTTCCCTATTGAAATCGCACGTGGAGAAACCTGAAAAACTGAAGCGTTTGATTTCTTCAACCTGATGAAGTTTTCACGTTGCAAAGATTTCGTAAAGATATCAGCGATTTGATCTTTTGAACCACAGAATAGAACATCATCTTCATTATTCTGAATGAGCTCCCTAATGAAGTGAAACTTGATTTTTATGTGTTTGCCCTTACCATGGTAAACAAGATTTCAAGTTAAGGCAAAAGCAGACCTGTTATCACAGAAAATTTGTGTACCAGTATCTTGAGGCAAACATAGTTCTTCCAGAATTCCTCTAAGCCATAAAGCATGACAACCAGTAGATGAAAGAGCCATATACTCGGCTTCAGTAGATGACAAGGCCATAACCTTTTGCTTTTTAGAACGACCAATAGTCAACTGTGTTGTGAGGGGTACACAGAAAATGTCTTTTAGAACTCGTTCCAAAATTCGGTCCAACTAGGTACTAGAATCGATCTTCCCGGTACCGAACTGGTACCGATATATGCTACCCGGTTCAGTATGCTGTTCCAGATTTGTCTCCTTTCGGTTTCGGTCCATCCCAGTTCAGGTCCGGTTTGGTCCTGGATTGGAACCGAGCTCACCCCTGCTAAAGATATGTTTGCATACAAGATTACTCTGGAAAATAATTTTATATGAATTATTAGTATTTTTTAATTCAATGTTTTTGTGATGATAAAAGTAATATATTGAAATTTTCTTTTACGTATTGAGGGCTCATTTTGAAAAAAAAAAAAAAACTAAAAAATGAGTATTTAACATGATAACGGGAAAAAGAAATTTTATACTACCTTAAAACTATATAATCTTATTTATGTATTAATAACCATGCATAAATAAAATTTTCAAATTCAATATAGTTAAGAGGATATGTGTACTGATATCTTATGTAACATAAATTGCATTCTTAAATTATATTTTAACAAATTATGTAAATAAATAAAATACCATACCTGAAAGATTAAATGAAAAGAAATGGGAATTTCACAAATTAGAAACTCAATTACAAATATTATGGGGTCCCCAAAATCCTCAAGCCAAAACGTTGTTTAGGCTAACACCACCTACCAATGACTCATACCTGGCCCCTGGACGCAGCAAGGATTTTGAACATCATAGAAGCATGTGCAAACATCACGAAGAGAGTTTGGAACGTTACTTTTAAGCTCATCACCACATCCATAAACACATATCTCTTTCAAATTTTTCGTACCTAAACAGAACTCCGGGAATACCGTAAGGCCATAGCACTCAGAAATATCTAGAGTCTCCAAAGATTCCATCTCAATCATGGATGGGAGACAATTGAGTTTCCAGCAACCACTCATGTCTAAGTAAACAAGCTTTTTGAGGGATCCAAGAGACTCATGAACCTCCACCAGATTATCACATTCAGATATTATCAACCTCTCCATATTTGGTGCCCATGAGATATCAGGAAGCCTTTTCAGGTAGCACGAGTTACGAAAGTCGACGAATTTCAAGCATGGCATAATTATCTGCCAACAACAAAAAAACATAATCAAACAAAATTATAATCATAGTTGAATTACAAATAGAAAATGGTTCATTTGTGTGTGTCAATGGCAATGCATTTGTTGCTAGGAAATACCTTATTCCCCATCCCAAAGTGTTCAATTTTAGAAAAAGTCAATTCAAGCCCAACAAGCATACATAGGTTTGCTACCGGCAAAGAAGAAAAACTGTAAGATTCCCAACGAAGCCATCGTAACTCATTAGGGAGAAAGGTAGGTTCACATGAGGTACTGTTCCCATAGACATGAAGTAGCCTGAGATGCTTCATGCTCTCAAACACATCATCACTAAAACATGTGTTCTGACAGCCATGCTCTACCACTATGGCTTCAACTGCTTCTAGTTTCTGCAACAAGGTACTAACACGAGTCAAACCATACTCATTCTAAATACAAACTTTCCAAAGAATCAACAACTGATGTATACAAGGAAACAAATTACCTTGTTTTCCTTAATGAAATCAAGGATTTCTTTGTTTTTCCATAACCTACTCCCTGGGTAACTATTACGAACAATTTGGATACCCATTTCTTGAAGGAGATCATGCATGTCTAGACTTCCTTTTGAAACAGTAATAAGAGATTTTTCGATAAGGACACTTATTCCTATCACCGAGTCAAAGCCAAAGCTATCGAGTACTCTAGTCACATGTTTTTTATCATTACCCTTGAAGAAACATGCAATGTCTAGGAAGATTTGTTTCTCAGAATCCTCTAGCCCATCAAAACTTACCTTTAATGTCTTAAAAATCTCCCTGTCCGGTGTTTTGGCTAATCTATTAAAAGCGCTTTCCCACACATCCACTTCTCTTCCATGGAAGAAAGAGCCTAGAACTTTCAGCGCTAGAGGAAGACAGCCAGTGTAGCGTATTGCACGATATGACAGATGCTTATACGCTTCTGGAGGGCTATTTTTCCGAAAAGCATGCCTACTGAAGAGCTCAAGAGCTTGCTCCTCATGTAAAATAGTAGGTTTATACTTGGAAGTTGTATGTGACAACAAATGTTGGTCTCTGGTTGTTATAATGATTCTACTTCCTGAACCAAACCACTCATGTGTTGCTGCTAGGAACTCCAATTGCTTAACATCATCCACATCATCAAGAACGAGAAGAACCTTCTTATTGCAAAATCTTTTTTGTATCACTTCGGCTCCGTCCTCTGGATCCTTAATTGTGGACTCATGATGCGTCGCTAGAACATCTTTAAGAATCTGTTCTTGTAAGGCACATGCATCTCTTTTATTAGAACTGTTCTCTCTAACATCTTTAACAAAGCTACTACCCTCAAACTTATATGAAATTCTTCGAAACAAAGCTTTTGCAATGGTTGTCTTACCGATTCCTCCCATTCCGTATACCCCAACCATGCGTACCTCGTGTGTTGCTTCTGTATCCAATAATGAACTTAAATTGTTGATATGAGATTCAATACCAATTAGACCTTTCTCCATACCATGAGGTTGTGTATTGCATAAGATCTCCTCAACAATCTTGTTGGTAAATGCAGATTCACCCCTGTAAGTTTTAGAGCATTATAGTAAATTAACTCAAATGCAATCTGAGGTGATGAATTTTACATGGACCTTGGTTTTGGGCCATTTTCTTTTTTCAGTTTTAGTGGATATATAATGATCTTCAAATTAAAAATTCTACCTCATTAGAACTTATGATTTCACTCATGACAAGATTGCCCCCATTGATTTGGATTTGGTTGCCCTGTTTTTTTTAGTATACTGATTTTGATTTTTGATTGGCAAGTCATGTTAAAACTTCATGTTTCTCTTTCATAAAATAAGTAAATTTTTGTTTTCATTTATTTACCAATAAGGGACCCAAATATTTCCTAAACCTGATTCAATAAGGAAATCCATTTTTTAGGACAACAGGAAAACATATAATTCTGGCTACAAAGAAACAACTAACTCTTTAACAGTTTCCGAGATATGATGACCAGATAAATTGGCAGCTGCGGTTAAAGCTTCCCTCCACTCCTTCACTTTATCCATCTCATCCCTAAACTTCTGCTCATGCTGCCGAAAATCAGTCCCAAAGTCGTTTTTCTGTCCACGTACATAGGATGGATCTACATGATAGAACACTGGTAAAACCATCTGCCCCAACCGATTATGACATTCCATGATCTTGGCAAGCTCTGCCAAACACCATGAAGAGTTTGCATAATTTTTAGAGAAAACAACCACCGCACATCTTGATTCTTGGATGGCTTTTACGAGTTCTTGAGAGATGACTTTCCCTCCCTGGAGCATTTTGTCATCTATGAACACATTTATTCCGGTTCTGACTAAAGCCGAATGAAGATGATCTACAAAAGTGTAACGAGTGTCTTCACCTCTGAAACTTAGAAAAACGTCATGCGTCCATCCTCCGGTTGGTTTAGAAGATGATGAAGATGCAGAAGACTTGAAAGACGCCATTGAAAAGTTTCAAGAAATTATATTGATTAGGGAAAATGTAATGAGTCAAATAAATTGCAATTGCAATGCAACACAACAACTATGTATTTTTATAATATAGAAGTTAATTGCATTCCTCTATTTTAGATTCTGCGGTCTTCAATTGGGTGATGAGGTCTTTTTTTATATTATCATGTTTCATGTGGAAATGGGTCTTAAAAATATATATGATCAAAGACTTCAATTAAAAGTTGATATCACCATTGGCATCGTGATATCGTCACAGAGTTACAACTTCTAGAAGTTGATAGCAATAGCATCCAATAGATCATCACAAATAAAGACTGAGCTTAAACTTTTATGCTATATATTTCTAGTTATTAAGACGTCAAATTCATTTCCATGGAAATTAAACATGAATGATTTGGAAATAGTATTTATATCGAACCAAAAATTTTAGGAAACCAATGGGTAAACTCATTGAATAGTTCACATGAGAACGGTAACTAAATAAAAAAGATTAAAAAATGACGTTGTCTCTATAACTAAAAAATGGCATTGTTTTTATAATTAAAGAAAGCAGTAAATTACACACTTTGCACCTATGGTTTTCCAATAATTGTGTATTGGATCCTCCAAATGGATGATGAACATGGAATAGATGCCAACATGGCTGATGGGATGAGTTTAGATGACAACAGCAATATGGGTGAACTTGGATCAGATGATAAGAAGATTGATGACATACCGGATTTAAGGACAATTAAATGTTCTTTTTGTTAGATAAGGTTCATCTAGGCTTTGTCTAGACTACATCCTTGGCAATTTTGAAATTATGTTTCGGCCGTCTGAGACTAAGCCCAACCACAAGGTGTGCATGCCTGGACTCGAAGGCAGGTGGATGGGATATTCCACCACATCCCCCTATGTTTGTCTCTCTGATGAAGTGAGAAACAATAAAAAATGGTGAAGAATCAAAATCAGAGTGATGTAAGCTGGAGTCAGAGAATGATGTAGCCGCACTGAAATCCAGGTATATCAATAAATGCCTTTTTGGATACGTAACCCTAAAAAGGAATCATAACATTCCTTATATAGGGGGTCATTACAAGAGTTACAAAAAGGCCCCTTGGGCTTAAGGAAATTACAGAATCTACCTTAGACTATTACAAACATAAACAAGATATGAGAAATTATAGAAAAGGCCCACTGACTTCTTGACAATAACAAAGTCAGGGTCTAACAATGTCCCCCTTTGGAGAGAAGTCAGAAGGGCGAAGGGGTGCTAAGATAACGGTTCCACTTTGACAGCTGAATGTATTCCTCCCAGGTTGTGATCGTTCTATCTCGTAGCCGCAGTGCCATTTCCACGCGTCTGTAGACCATCCTTTCTTTCAACTTCTTCCCGATCCTCTTCATAGCCTCTTCGAACTTCTTCTTTGTATATTCCCATTTTACTCCAGGAGTCTCCTTTTTGTCCAAGCGATGATTCAGACCATTGAGAATGTAAATCAACGTACCATCACAGAATTGGGACATTTTTCTGAAGCGCATGAAACGTCGTTCACCCTTGCGGTTGGTGTAGACAATTCCATCTTCTTGTGAGGAGATTGGGCAGAATAGAGCATAATGGTGTATGTCATGAAGAGTCAGTGTCGGGGCAAGAAGATTAACTCTCTAAGATCTACTTTCAATTGCCATCTGATATTCATGACTCGAGAGAAGTTGATGGCATGTCTGATGTACCTTTTCAGCGCTTCAAGCCGGTTAATGAAGAATTTGTTGCGGAGAATTGGGTTTTGAAGATGGCTGATTAGTACCAAGATGTCTTCCAGATCGATAGAGTCCAGATCTGCCTCCTTGAAGCTGTAGTCCAAGAGCTGTCCATGAGTCACATTGCTGTATCTAAGAACGAAGAATTCTGAGAAGGAATGATGGCCATGTCTGTACGGTCTGACATCAACCACCTTTATGAACCCCCTCATTATTCTCTCATACCCGGTAGTGGCTCTGCTGATCTGTCCGACGTTGACGTAGGCAATCTGGCGTCTGATTGTCTTCAAGTGAGAGATACCATGCTTCACTGCAGGATACCATTCATGTTCCTTACCTCTTTGGAAGATCCGAGTGAATGTTTCCTCCAAGTAGGGTCGGAAAATGATGGAGTGATCCCATTGCAGTTGTATCACCCCTGGAACCTGTGGCTGCTGGTGGTCACTGGGAAGGTCTGAAGAAGTGTCTGCCAAAGTGGGTGGACCGGATGCGAGGAACCCGTCGTAGTCTTCCATGGAGATGACCTCATCCCCTGGTTGTGTGAACCCTAAGCTGGCGGCAAGCTGTCGAAGCAACTAACGAGCTTCTTCGCTGATCTCGTATGGGGAATCGGTCTCTGTTCTGTCGATGTTGACCATGTCGCACCCGGCGGTTTCCTCT
>LUCG01033179.1:0-13378 GCA_001633085.1 Carthamus tinctorius | reverse complement strand
TTAAGGACTTAACCATTCAAAATTGAATAGTTTGTTGGGTTTTTTTGGACTTTTCCCTTCTTTAAATGTGTAACAAATCAAACAGCTTAAAAGAACACAAAAGATGCTTAATACTTACAGCCTCCTAGTTATTCTATAAATGAAAAAACCAAGTTATTATGCTAATAATAATGTTTATAATCATTATTACACTTAATAACGATGTATAGATTATTTTATACATAAAAAAAATTGTGCTGACCAACCAAGCTCAATTGATCCATAGAGACCAGAAAAGACTAAATATTCCTGGTGTTTTTGTGACAAGATGAGACGGAGAAATTCATCACTCGAGAAGCCTTTTGTTCTTGCACCATGCAATAGCGATAACATATAGGAAGATGCTGCCGCCAGTACCACCGCCAACCGTCCATAGAAATCTACGCATACCCACTTCCTTCTGTGGCTCCGTGTCACCTTCAAACAGCTCGATACCAATATTCATTCCAAACACTCCGGCAACCACCACGAACGCGCTAACCACCAGAGTTGCCGTTGTCAACATAACACCCATTTGCAGAAGATGATTCTGCTTGTCATCCAGCATTATGTTGATGTAATCCTCTGTGTCATCTACATACTCCCTCAGCTGCACATCATAAAATCCATCTGCTTAATTTTATTGCTGGTTATAAGACACACGTTGAGCTTTAAGAAAAGGTTTAAGTGGCATACCGTGGATAGTTTATTCAGAGTGCCGTCGATCTGAACAAAGTAAGCCTCTAAAAGCATTTCTAGCTCTTCAACATCAAGGTGCTTGCTGTTACCGCTTCTAGTCGTGCTGGTTCGAGTCCCACGGCTGTCTCTTCCAAGCGTATTAGCTCGCAAAAGATGCTCAGGCTGCTGGTTATCCATCTGTTGAATATCACCTTCGTTTACGTTCCTGTGAACCAACCATTTAACCCAAAATGAGTGTCCAAATTTATATTATAGTTTGAAAGTAAGTGTCTGTTTTCCAGTTCTACCATTAATTATGAGATGAAGAAATTTATTACTGCCTCTATCATTATTAAGGATAAAATTTTTGTTTAGTTGATTAAAGAGTGTAATAATTACACATTTTTATAAAAAAATGTGGGACTTTTAGTATTGTGGACATTTATTTGAGACGGGTGTGAGTATATGATAGTAATTTCCAGATCAGATAATAGTAGCGTCACAAGCAATTGAACCTATCATCAATTTCTGTTTGAAGCAACTCTTCATCTTCGTCGTTAACAAAAGAAGAAGATGAAGAAGAGTTGTCAAGTTGTTGCTCCAGCTTGTCGGTCAGATACATTTCAGCCATATCTTCGTCATCATCTAGCAAATGCTCTAATTCGTCCCTCACCTGAATCAATATCAATTCATAATAAATGGCTGTCTATCAACAAACTCTAAAAAGGACAAAAGAATTTAAAACATTTACATCACAAATAAGGATTCCAGCTAAAACAATTCAGCTTGTACTCAGTTAAGACTGTACAAGGTACATCAGGATATGATAAGAATAGTATGCATCGTATCTTATGATCCTGAAATCATATGATTGATCAAATCAACAAGTCTCTCAGTTGCACAGAAGACGTATAGGAAAATTTTAACTTATACTGCAACAATGCTCCTTTGGCTTGTGTAGGATCAAATCAGGAGTGAGCCGGACAAAATTGCATTTTATTTTGGTCCACCAAAATAAAAATAGGTGGAACAAAAATAGGGAAGATTGGTAAATTACTAAACTGCCCATGTCAAATTAAACCATTTCACAATTCTTTCACCTCGCTCTTGCACATCCAGGCCTGTCTAGTCCGCATATGAATAGCAACCTAAAGGTTACTATAATGACAGTCATAGGGACCAAAGAAGTGTACGGCCCTATTGGAATCTGACAGTATAACAAGCAAATCTTACTGAAAGATTTGAACAACATTACAATCATTGTGAGGCAAAATAACGAGAGAATAACAGCTCTCTCAGATGCATTTCCTGTTCTTTTACTTGTCTGTTTATATCCTTATGGATTATGGTAACCAATTTTTTTTAATACAACCTGATTCTTTTAAAGATCATTATCAAGCTAAACATCCTAATAACACCATCTCAATTTGAATTATGTTAAGCCCACAAACCTTTTGAACACGTCCTGTAATAGCAACCAACCGACTTTTAATTTGGCGGACACGTTCCAAATTGAGAGTACTGATCTTTGAGGTCAGCTTATCCAGTGCTGGATGTGCTTCTTGCTCCAATGTCCTTGCCTAGTTTACAATAGATGACAAGAAAGAAATTACCCAGAGAACATCATTAAACATATAAACATTATTCACAGGGAATAAGATAATAGCTATAAAACCTTCTCACCTCATTATCCAAGGAACCACAAGCTGCCTCCAGGCAAGCCTCCAGTGCAATGAACTCGAATGGAAGAAGTTTTGGTCCATCTCGTTTATCAAAAGAATGTTTTCCATCAGCTTTAACCTCGTGACCTCCCTCTGGGGTGCTCGCAGCTACCCTTGGAGGGCTAACCTCTCTTGATCGTGGCTCTCCCAAATCGTACAAATGTGTCCAGTCAGTATGAGAATCTACCATTCCCTCCTAAACAAGTTACAAAAAGATTAATAATTGCAAGCAAGCAAAAGAGACAAAGTTTTTAGATGACGGATTATAACAAAGAGGAACAAGAGTTGGACTGCATATTGCAATGCATCCATCAACTTAGTTGTCAATGATAAACCTGTTTAACATTACTTGAAGTTCTAACTTCTAAGAAATAGTTTGGCCAATGCTCATGAGTCGAGTAAAAGGAAAAAGGTAAAAAGGTCAACTAAAGAGAAGTACCACAGTAGGTTGAACTTTAAACCTTTATTTACAGCAGGACAGCGTACTCAACTCACATACAGCATGTGGAAATTCATTGATAGGCTAACTGACAATCATTTCAATGATGGTGTTCAGAAATAACTATGTTGATCTTTCAGGTCATGTTCTTCTCTTCCAATTTCCTTAGACGGAACTACACCTCAACTCTTATACTTAACAACATGAACCAATGGATGGTAAGGGGTACGTACAAAACTTCTCAATTCTCATGTCAATAGATGAAACTAAAGACTTAAATCTCAAGATAGAACAACCAATGGACAGTAATGGGATAAAATTAGTATATATTAGTATATTTAAACACAGAGTTACTAAAAACTAGTATATTTTTTCTAGTTTTAGAAAGGAAGGTAAACTGCATCAGAACAGAAGTATCAGTAATCACAAATAGCTGTTCTGCACAAATCAAAAACCTAAACCATTCATAAAAGCATGTTGTTTGCCTGTGTTACAACCTAAGTGAAAAGGGTATTCCTGTTCCCCATTTGATTTTCCCTAGGAACTGAGGATGAACTACAACAATTGGTGTTTAAAGTGGGAGTCGTTTAGTCAAGAGGAGGAATATTCACTGACACCTTCATAGAGGTACAGACACTGGCTGCAACAACACTGGCACAGCCATGAGCCAACACAACAATTTCAAGAAAAGTCATTTTTGAAGAAATCAAATATACAATTTGCTACTTGTGTTTCCAGATCAAATGGACTAGTATTCATATCGACAATCATTCTGGTTTCACATAGTTATAGACAGAGGTGGATCTATTATGGGGCTGGCTGGTGCTTGAATAACATAGTTTCAGCCGAAATCCGGGTCAGCCAACCTCCATTCATGACTTCAAGTTTCTGTTCAGGTGCAATGTTACTATGTTAGTGACTTATAGATGGAAAATTACGTTTAGTTTTTGTTGCGTAAAAACATATTTTCGTCTAATTTAGTGATATAATTGCGTGAAATTGAAGACGATGGTCTTGTTGAAGTGAAGTTATAAGGTTTTCTCAATTTTCTTTGTTCTAATTTTTTATTCTATACTTATGGCTGGATTTAAGATTCTTCATACTTAATGATCTGATCACTATGTATATATGGTTTTCAAATTATGAAAGTTGAGGCATGTATAAACTAACAGAGATCTAATTGAAGAAATCAGACGATTACTTTGTTATATCTGACTTCTTTGCAGTGGCATCACCATTCAAACTCTATATCAACAAATGACATGATGAATCCAATATTTTACTACCACAGTGAATGCTATATCAATAGGATATTGTAGGCTGTAGGCTGTAGCTATCATCTTTTACTTAAGGGATTTCCTTATAGAGTAAGTTGAACATTAGGATAAACACTGGCAACAGTTTGCACTTAAATTAGGGCATCACTGACCTAACAGATTCTTCAAATCTCCATATACATAAGGTAATCACAATCCTTAACTCGGACAAGTTGAATTCCAGCAACGCTAAATTCAAAATTTCTCCAAACAACGATGTGCAATTTCTTACAATCAAAAAACATATGCGTGCAAATAATCAGCAGAGATGAATTAGGAAGCTAGATAACCTGAGAAGTGGCGTGATGATGACGCAATATACGGCGTTGAAGTTCGTCGACAAAGGGAGTAACAGAAGGATCTTTCGAATTAAGCAAGAGCACCTCCTGTGCCGTAATTATGGCCTTGATGTGCTCGAGGTTGATGACGATGGCTCGTTCTCTGCCAAGGACGGTGGACGGATACGACAGGATCGGGTCCAGGATGCGGAGATCACGAGCAGGTAGGCCCGTCCGGCGCATGATAGCGTGCTTTCCGGCCTCGATAACCTGCGCCTGGCCGGTGGAATCCAGGAGGAGCCATGGCCGGACTCCTGTGGCCTTCTTCCGTAGACCTGCTACACCGAGAGTTAGCTGTGCGGCGGCAGTTCGTACGGAGTCGAAGACGTCTTCTTCCGGCGTGGCGGCGAACGCGACGGCGACCGGAGGATGAGTGACCCTCATGGTGGTGATTGCAGGAGGCTCTCTGAAATTTCGAGTTCCGATTGTGTCCCCGATTCTCGGATTATTTGATTGATGATGACGATGATGATGATACTCTCCCTCCTCAATCTCAAAATAATAATGACTTTGGAGAGTATTTTAGGGATGTTAGGTTAAGTCACGATCGACGACAGAATTGGTAACGACAAACGTCCCGATAAAATTTTGTATTAAGATAAGGTCCAGATAACCATACGTGTCTAGAACTCTCGTTGTCACTTTTAACGTTGGTCGTAAGGATACATACCGACGCTATAACGCAGGACGAACAATGGTTAACGATTGAAAGACTTTAACTGACGTCTAAAGTCGTTAGATTACACGACGATGTTAATCCCTTGGACTGTCACATGTTATCTCACGACATCGGTTATTATTTACGACCGATGGTTATTTCAGATACTGTATATAGCCGTTGCGACCGTGACGAAAGTAGCGAAAGTGACAGAAGTAGATGAAAGCCATACATAGTCGTTGCAACCGTCAAAACTGACGAAACCATTAAAGACCTTAAAGACCAATTAAAAGAAAAAGCCACATATTATAAAGACAAATGAGGACTTCCACCAGGACATCTGATTTTATTAGCGTACAAGGCAGTTTACCATAAATCCTCTCAAAGCTCTTAGAGAAACTCACAATATTCAATTCAGTCTTTCGACAATCAGATTACACTCACGACACAGAAAGATTATTACGATTCTATGTTTTTCTCATTGTAATTTGTCTTATCATTGTACCACAAGGATGACGTCCCTATTTGATGTCACTTTTCACTAGTAAACTGAAGATCTAAACCAATTCCTTATGTCCTGCGTTCATTACTTGTCTTAGTCGTTTCTTGAAGGATACGAGTTTTAGTTGATAAAGGTCTACATAAATCTTAAGTTGACTTTTACTAAGATCTAATTTTTGCCATTAACAGTTTGGCGTCATCCGTGGGACCTTAACTAAAGAAATCCTTCGAAAGACATTGTTGTTACTTACGATCTTTTGTCAAGGTTTTTTGTAGGAACATGTCGTTTGTCGGAGCAACACAAAGTGCTTTGGCTTGGATAAGAGCCGAATTAGAGGCAACTAGATAACACATCCATACTTTGGACGAGTAAAATAGAAAGATACAACAAGAAATTCATGATTTAAGGGCACACAACCCAGAAACATCGTCTCAACCCCACTACCATGTGGACCTCCGCCTTTCAATGCTCGACCCGTGTTTAACCAAAACTTACCTCCACCGCCACCGATGCAACAAATGCCATTCTTTCAACCTCCACCATTCCAAAATACGGGAAAACCATCCATGTCGATACCATACCTTCAACACCTATTTTTACAACATCAGCAATCCCTATGCCTAATATCAACATTGGGTCCGTCCCACAACCTAGCGTAATTCCCCCGATAACAGTTGGTCCCACGACACAAGGATCCGAAACCATCCTATTGTGAGATCCCACATTGGTTGGTGTGGATAGATCACCTTGCAAAGAGGCCTTTTGGATGGACTTGGGTCCATGCCAAGAACAAAACCGTGAGGTGGAAACCCTTCGGGGGGCCAAAGCAGACAATATCTTGCCACGGGTTCTGGGGGCGTTACACCCACCATTGATGATTAACGATACCGAGAGTGATGATCCAATCTCGCGACGTTTCAAGCAGCTCGAAGAACAGAATGAAAAAAATGTTCTCGCTACTCTTGAAGTTACTTGGGGGCAACTGTGCCATTTGCCAAGGAACCACCAACGGGGTTTCAAGGCTCACATTTCACCGATTCTATTGCCTTGGTTGACATTCCAAAGGAATACAATATCCTAGCTTTTACTCCGAATTACCTTAGAGTAACAGATTCTAATAAGCATGTCGCTCAATATAAACTACTCATCTAGACACCATCGATACCCAACACTATCAAGAATGTTGTATGTGTAAAAGCTTTGGAGCGACCCTGAGAGGTGCAACTTTGTAGTGCTTGATCAACTTGAAGCCTAAATCCATTCGTTCACTCCTAGTAGTCGCAAGATGGAAAAACAAACTAGCGACCTGTACTATATCATCCAAAAGGATGGGAATTAGTGTGCAACTACTTCAACAGATTCAGTATAGAGATGATCAAAATTCGAAATTGTGACGTGAAGACAACGATCGAAGCTTACAAGCGAAGACTAGCTCTGGCTTGTATTGGATTTAAACAAATACCCTACAAAAACGTTTGAGGAAGTGAAGGCCAGGACGCTATCTCATATGTGCATCGAAGTCGATGCTGCCTTCCAACGAAGACACGATCCTGATAAGAAGCCTCTCGGAGTTAAAAAGCCATAATTCAAGCCTATATGCAGCATGAAGCAAGAATCAACTTGGCAAATTTCCAATGTCCGCTTAGACAAAAAGAAGGAGGCTTCAACATCATCGAAATTCTTGCAACATCCGAAACTCTAGTCATATGGGTTCAAAGTGACAACAATTAGTCGAAACTTAAAAAATATTGATCAAAACTTAGAAAACTAATCAATGATTAAAATATTAAATGGTTAATTGAAAATTGATTAGGAAGAAAAATGGAAATTTAAATATATGCATACCTTATTTGATTTTTTATTTTTTTAATGATATAACTCTTTTAACCGATTTTTACGTGAAATAGTATATTTGTTTAGTATTCGGGATTTAAATTGGGGTTTGGTCGGGAAATGGTGGTGGAGGTTTCATCATGAAAAAGATTCATTATGGTTTAGGGTAATTAGAAACATATATGGTAAGGATAATGGTTCGGTTTAGGGAGACATAATAAAAACCGGGAAAATACTAGATAGTATGGGCCTCAATTTTTCGAATTCATTTGGGAAGGTGTTAGGGGATGGTTCGAGTACCTCTTTTTGGGAAGATAGATGGGTAGGTGACGATAGGCTCAAGGATCGTTTCGTTAGACTTTTTCAACTTGAGGAACAAAAGGGTGTGTTGGTATCCGAGAGGGGGAGTTTTGTTGATGAGAGGTGGGAATGAAAGTGGATGTAGAAGAGAGAACCGAGAGAGAGGGAGTTAGGGGAGTTGGAGGAATTAAGGAGAGTGTTAGAAGGAAACGACCCATCTAGAGGAGGAGTAGATGGAGTGATTTGGAAAGCCAATTATCAAGGTTGCTTCTCGGTCAAGGCCTTGAGGGTATTGATTGGAGATAGGAGTGTGCCGGGGGAAGGTAGAGGGGAGGATTTTGGCGAAGAGACTATTTGGCTCAAAGAGATTCCTAATAAAGTTAATGTGTTCTTATGGAGGGTGAAACTCGAGAGATTACCGACTCGAGTCTTTTTGGATAATTTGGGACTTGACTTAGTATATACTTTGTTCCCAAGATGTGGGAATGAGGTAGAGACGGTCAATCATGCGCTATTCACTTGCGGAAAGCTAAGAAACTTGTGGAGGCTTATTGGTAGATGGTGGAGAGTCGACTTGGAACCAATTTCATCGTTGGTTGACGTATGGGAAAAAGGAAAGCAAAGAAGATCTAGTGAGAGAGGGTTGACGAGGTGGATGGTGACGCTAGGGAGAATAATCTATTTCGTGTGGGGTAATAGGAACAAGTTAGTATTTGAAAATTTCCAAGGTGAGATCGATGGCCATTTTACCGAGTTGCAAATAAAAAGCTTTGAGTGGATAACAAATAGAGAAAAGGAAGCATCGATGGAATGGAGATCGTGGCTGAACGATCCGTTCGGTTCATAATTAGGATTGCTGCAGGGAGTATTAAGTAATGGGAATCGAAGATATCGACGATTTTTTGGAACAGTTTTTAGGCGGCAACAGTAGCTTCAAGAAGGCGTTACGAGACTGTTGTGATTCGGGTTACAAACAAAATCGCAGAAAGCTTGTGCAAGCTTGCTTTAGCCAACATCAGGTCCACGGTGGATAAGGCTTAATTCTCGTAAGCCGATACTGTTGGTGTCTTTTGTTGGCTGAGGTCATGGTGTCTATCCATTTTTTCTCTTCTGACTTTGGGTCGTGGTTTCGTAGTTTAGCCCATGTTTTTGTATTCAATTAATTTTCTTTTGTTTATGGTGTGAGTGGGGTAATACCCACCTTCGTTTGTACTTGGATCAAGAAATCGAAATCCAAAAAGAAATTGAAATCAAGAAATCGAAAAAGAAAGCATCAAGCAATCTGTTACTTCATCTTCGTCTACGATATGTTCATCCTCATCTTCCAGATTTTAATTTTGAAATGGGTTTTCTTCATTTCGGTTCTTCGTATGTTCGATCTTCGCTAGGTTTAGGGAGGAACAAATGTGTTTAAATCAATCCATCCATTGGAGCACCACCATCATACACCTAAATCAAGACTCAAGCTAGCCAATGTTCTAAATTAAACCTTAAATCAAAACCACCGCCAACGAACCAATTGTAACCCACAAATCAAAACCCAATCCCCCTCCTTACTCCAACTAAAACCCACAAAATCAAAAAACCTAGTTCACATCAAAATCGAAAAAACCCCTATATCAATAGTAACAAAAAAAATAAAAAATAAAAAATAAAAAATCTACCACTATCGTGGTAGTGGTGGTCGGAGGAGATGAGATGGGTTGTGGGTTTTGACAAGCTTGGATTGAAGAAGACATCGTTAATCACAGCAGAGCTCCCAAATACATGCAGAAATCTCGAAATAAAAAAGGAACAAAAAGAAAGGGATGATTTTATGGGGATGAATTTGGGAGACGAAAGAAGCCAAAATGGAGTTTCGTGGAGATGATTGTGTTTTAAAATGGTTTTTTAACTACTAGTACGTCGGAGAAGAGAAGATGGTCGGAGTTGAAGGGATCGTCGGAGAATATGACGGACGGGGGAGAGCTTTATTTTATGATTTTTAATTTAATAATAGTAAATTTGTTTTGTAATATAATTGTTTTATTTTAGTTGTAAATTAAAGAAATATTAAAATGACCAAACTACCCTCGTGTTAACTTACCAACTTAACAAAAATTAGTTTGATGGACCAATTTGAAAGGAGGTTACAACCATGGTGACTTTTTTTTGGAATTAGTTTGAAGTAGGGACGTGACTTGATAATGGGTGATAAGTTGATAACCATAGCCACTTAGTCCGGGACGTTAAGGTGTCGTTTGTTTTTTAAGAGATTTGAAGTCTGAAGTCTAATTTCACCTTTGATTAATAAGAGATGATGTTGAAGTCTAAATCTAAATCTATAAAACTGTTTGTTTTGTAACTTTTGAAGTCTAGAATCTGAATTTAAAACACATATAAATTTAGATAATAAACTTAAAAGCTACATCATATACTTAATTTAAATAATAAATTTAAAACAAAAAAGCAAAAATAGTTATTTTATTATAAAAATATTTTAATAAAAGTGATAAGAGTAGTGTGGTGGGTCGCAAAAGGGCTCAATAGTCAAAACCACATCATCTACTTTCTTTCTTACCTCCTCCGCCTCACCTTCACGGAAAACAATTGTTGATTTCAGATGGTAATGAGTCGCTTAATTTTTCAGAGGGATTTCAAATGTAGGTGGCTCTAAAGTCTTTAAAAAATCAAACACCCTGAAACTCTATATGTCTGACCGAATCAGACTTCAGAACATTTTAGTGGTTTAAAAAAAAAACAAACAGACCCTAAGGTTGTATTTGGTTATGGAAAATTTTCCAATTTTTCAAGAGAATTTTCCTAAGAAAATGAAAACTAAATTGTTTTCATTTTCCTATAAAATGTATTAGAAAATAGAGCTGGGTTTTCTTTTTCAGTTTTCTATGAAAATTTTAGAAAATGCGTTGGTTGAAATGGTAGAGTTTTCATTTTCTTGAAAAACTTTTGAAAGCTAATGAACCACTCACATTTTCTAAATTTTTATTTTCTTTGAAAAGCTTTTTTGGAAAAGTGAAAAATTTTCTATACCACACGCCATAAGTTGTTAGTTTTCACTTCTCAATTTTCCTTATTCACTAAATTGGTAAAATTTTGAAATCCATGAAAAAAAAATCAAAATCTAAACTTTCAAATAGTTCTTTGAGTTGCTCCATATTTGTTCATCTATTGTTGGTGGACTTGTTTAACTTTTTTTTTCCATTTTGCTCTATGTTTATTTTCATTTGAAAATAATTTTTTTTATCATTCAGTATAATCCAAATTTCATTTTAAAAGTAGTTGTTATGTTTCTTTAATTTAAAACCCCACAATATACCCAACCCGTTTAAACTAATCAAACAAGACTGTCTTTTGTTATGGTTTGATCAGTTTGGTCACTTAATTCATGTCAAATCACTCAGTTTGAAAATTCTCTAAATTATTAATGTGATTTGATTTGTGGTTCGACGGTTAAACCGTCGAAATCGGACCGTAAACACAACGTAACCAGTTTAAAATAACATTTGCATTTCAACTCAATCCATTTTTCATAATTAAAATATCTCCTAAGTAGACAAAAGGACCTAGAACTTTTTTTAAGTGATGCCCATATATATTAACTATAAGAAAAAAAAATATGGTTATGTTTCACGAAATGAACATTGTTTTGGTAGTTAGTTAATTGTTTTTCATATGTAATGTTTTGTAATCAAGTCTTCTTTTGCAAATTTACTTTAGAAACATAATAAATCTGAAATTAATAGCTAAAAACTAAAAAAATGACACTAACGACACTTTAACTCAGGTTTGAGATGAAAGAAAAACCTTCCAAACAACTCTATCAAGAAAAACTTTTCTCATTGTAGTTTCAAAATACATAAAGTTGCACATAACATAGTGATGAGTGATACTTTTCATGACAATAATTTTTTACGCTACGACAAAGAACGAAGTATCTGCTCGTGCGACCATATGCATTACACTAGGTCCATCCTTGAGAGTAGTAACTATTACATGTTTCCGATGTTGGGTGAAATGTTGCTTTAGTAAAGCATGGGTTATCAAAACCCATTTTGTATCACCAAGTTTGTGTTTAGGGTTTGTGAGACGTCGTGACAATAACACTTGGATAAGAATCTAAAATCGTGTAGAATCACTTTCCTTGAGAAATATTACGACCAATTTATCTGCCTAGGTTACAAACAAGGAGAACTCACAACGTCTTATATATTAAAACCGAGAATGATCAATGCACTTTTAAAATTTAGTTATTGTGCAATTGGGTGGTTACAAAATCAGTTGTTTCACATAGAACATGACTGGCCTTGTGAGCCCAAATCGCATCTTAATCTTCGTATACAACCATACTACAGGTCAACGTTATTCGGTGATCCGTTCCAGGGTACGGACTAGTTAGCTTATACACCATAACTACCACCTTCATTTTGTAATCCTCCACACAACAAGTGAAGTTGACCACAAATTAATTGTGATTCTTGATTACTTACAGAGGATTGTTAGCAAGCCACCTTATAAGCATGCTTAAACATTCTTTAGGCTTGTACTCTGGAGCTGTGTGACCTCCTCCCTTAAATAACATCAATAACTCAACCATCAATATATATATATATATAGATATAGAGTAAGACTCTTTATATACTCAAACTTTATAAGATCAACTTCAAATGAGAAGAAGCTTTAAGGTAGATTTCTAACCTTGACAGTAGCATATGTCAAGCTGTAGTCATTTATTGAGAATTTCATGGTGTATCTACAACAAAATAATTAGCACCATGATACCGAAAACTTACTAACTTTAGTGTTTATCCTAGATAGCAAGCCATGGGTGCTCCTAAAACTAACCCGGCTACTTGTTTGTCGACAAACCAAGGTCTCCAATCGTCTTCGACCGACAGATTCAACGATTTAATCCAGTTCAGCGTATTAAAATACGGAACCACCATATCATGATCTCCACTGTTCAAAGACAAAAAAAAGGCAATAGGTAACGGATATTTCTTTTCTTGTAGGGGTAGGTTCACTTGTGAACCGTGAAAACCAACTCTTATTCATGATGAATTTCATAAGTTACAGGAGGAATAATATACATGATTGTGTATATTCATTATGAATAAATGGTTCCCATGGTTCTCAAAATATTTATGATTCCTAAAAACGAAATAAAGGGTATTACCTATATATAAGAGCTCGACAGTTTTTATCAGCAAGGCGTTGATGATAGGGGACAACACTTGGGACATTGTGTGTGTAAGGTTTGGGTTCCTTACCGGTACCTCCTTTTATGATGTTATTGCATCGTACCCACTCAATGTCGTTAAATTCCTGGTGGTGATGAGATAATTATCCTACATAATCAAGATGAACATGAATGAAACTCACAATGAACTACTAACCTCATGAATGTGAAGAGCTTCTCGCACATCTCTGCTATTAGCCCAAGTGGAGGAGTATATATAGGATCCCTCCTACGATAAGATATAGATACAAGACAAACATCATAAAATGCTCGAGGATTTAAGAGTGATGGATTAAAACTTGGTTTTAATATAAGCATATTTCACCCTCGTTTCTAAAA
>LUCG01033151.1:0-14074 GCA_001633085.1 Carthamus tinctorius | reverse complement strand
TTAAAGAAATCACTGAATTTTAAGTGAATCTATTTTCATGAATATAATGCATTCATTGGGTGATTTTATTATTTCAGTTGCAATCATTAATTGTCATGAAAATATTATTCATTATAAAAATCTTAAAGAAATTATCATTGTTTTCATTAATCCACACAGTCATGGAATGAATTTGAATTCAGATAATGTTTTTCAATTGCATCGCATGAACCTAAAGTGATTTTATGTATTTCATGTTCCTATAATTACAACCAATGAAAGAACCATACTCATAATGAATTAATTTCATCTAATGAATAAACCATATTCATAATGAATTAATTCCACCCAATGCAAAGTTTGCTTACCATATTCATAATGGTGAGGTTTTTTAGGTATTCTGATTTAGAAAATCATAATTAATTTCTTTTTTTTTAAGTAAATGATAATCATGGATTAATATTTGTGTGGTTAGGATGACGTTTATAAGGTTTCTTAATCTTTTGTGAACTTAAGTCAAAACTACGATTTCATTGGTTAAATCAATGACATTGGTTCATAAAACTGTTTAATATGATCAAATTATATTATATGATTCATTTTTTGATGAAAATGTTTCATATATTTTTATGAAACCTTTTGATTTTACGTAAAAACACCGAAATATGAAACAAATTCAACAAAAAATGTATCATATAATATAATTTTATCATATTAAACAATTTCAAAAAAACCAATTTCATCATATAATCGTCTTTTTGACGAAGTTCACAAATTCACACAAAAAATAAGTTCACAAAAGAAAATCTCTCTATCTCTCTCTCTCTCTGTATATATATAGAGAGAGATTTTCTTTTGTGAACTTGTTTTTGGTGTGAAATTGTAAACTCAAGCCAAAACGACGATTTCATTGGTTAAATCAATGAAATTGGTTCATGAAATTATTTAATATGATGAAATTATATTATATGATTCATTTTTTGATGAAAATGTTTCATATTTTGGTATTTTTTTACGTAACTTTTCCATTCTTATGAAATTGTTTCATATATTTTTATTAAATCTTTTGACTTTACGTAAAAACACCGAAATATGAAACAATTTCAACAAAAATGTATCATATAATATAATTTCATCATATGTATATATATATACTTAGTTTCACGTGAGACCAAACTATTTTTATGAGACTGCGTGAGACAAAAATTTTATGCATGAAACTTTACAACAAGATACCGTGAAAAAATGACTGAACTTTTTCTGTTTGGATAATTAGTTCTCTAGACAAAATTTTAAAATAAATAAACCATTGAAGTTATTTAAATTGATCATTGCATTGTTTTAATAAAAAAAAAACTTAAAACAATTTTATCATTCTCACCATGCATCATTAGAACTCTTTATCACCGTAGTTGGCATTTGCCATCATTTTTTATTTATTTTATTGTTATTTCGGTTCTTTATTTTTTATCCGTCTATACGTGTTTCATTAAATTTTTATGAAAAAAAAGTGGATAATACGAAGATAAAATATATATATATATATATATATAAGCAAGAGAAATATAAAATATGAATAATGGACATCAAGGAGGCACCAAGGATTTATTGACCTTATTAACAATTAGTTTTCTTGGGTTATAATTTTGAGAAAATAATTATTATAATCATTTAATAAAATTAAATTAACCTCCTATTCATTCTCTTCCTAAAATCCTCAAAATACTCACTGGACTTTTATCCGGGAGCCCCTATTAGCGGTCCGGCCACCTTTTCCGGCCAAAACAAACGTGTCATACATAAAAAGGAAATGTTGTTAGCGGCAGGAAATCTTGTTAGCAGCAAGATATAAATCTTGTTACCTTCAAATCTATGAAATCTATGTTTAAAGAGCAGGTCACGTGATGGTTTGTTTAAAGGTAACACTCCAAAAATAAACATGTGTTTTGGCATTAACTGCAGTACTGACAAGTGAAAAGACATAAAATGATGGTACTTATGTGAGGATTGTCGCCGAAATGTGTCTTGGCCGGAGAAGGTGGCCGGTCCGCTGATACGGGTTGCCGGATAATGGTTTGCTGGGTATTTTGAGGATTTTAGGGAGAGAATGAGTAGGAAGTTAATTTGATTTTTATATAAATTATTTTCTCTATAATTATTAACAACTTTTTAAAAGTTAGCCGATTTATTTATTTAAAAATAATATTAAGGGGCTTAACTAGAATAATATGATATTAGTTTATTTAGGATACAAAAACTTGACTATATATAATACAAAAATAACAATATATATTTAAGATATAAGATAAAGTAAATTAAGTTGTTAATCCATGTGGTTTTTTGAAAATTGTTATTCTTGTTGTTAATAGATTGAAGTTATGAGTTTCATCCTTGGAGTTTATATTTTTATTGTTGTTTTTGTTCTTATGTTTTTTTTAACACCTGGCAAACCATTTTTCATTACCAAACATAAACCACATGAACAATAGAAAACAGGAAGCCACCAAACCAAAGTCGCAAAATAGAGTCCTAAACAAAACAAAACAAAACAACAAAACGAAGTCTTCAAGCAGCAAACTTAAAATGAAAACGAGGCCCCTACATGGGAGGTAGAAACTCACCATCCCCAACCAAGAAACCGCCTACGTATAAGCGATAACCAAACGTGATAGCAATGTGACAAATAACCGTGACACATAATCAAGTTTGCTTTTTGGATCCTTTTGCGGAATTCATTTGAAACCAACCTCTCAACTGGAACTCAAAGAACAATTACAACAACTTTGTTTTTAAATGTCTTGACTGTTACAAACAGTCGTAACTGTTCGAATGGGTTGGTGATCTTTATCATGTTCTGTAAATTACGCATTTCTCCATAAATGCATAAGGCATGTACTAAAATATCATAAAAATGGCTAGTCGTTTGTTTTGCTAATTGACGTCATAAAATAACTTACGATGATCGCCAAATAATACCGTCAAGATGTTTAGGCTGACTCGGTCATCAGTTGATGGTTGGAACTTACCTTATGACCATCATTGATCGCTAGTCGTACGATGAGAATTATCTTACGACCATTTTCCAAAGTGACGACAAAGGTTCCAGATATGTGTGGCCGTCAGAATTTTATCTTAATACAAGATTTTCTCTTTATAAATTCTATTGTATATTATGTCCTTAGTCGTGACATGCGTAAGATCCTCGATCGATTTGAGTATCCACCCGGTTCAACTTTGGAGTTTAGCAGATCACTTAGGGTTGCTCTTTCACATACATTGGTTTTCCATCATTTACATTTATTTACATGTTGACAACTTACTAGTGCTTGATCCACCGTTTCTATGCATTTCCACATCTTGGCATAATATGGAGTGAAGATCCATCCTCATCTTATCCAACACGGATCAACATGTGATCCTCATTGCCTAACTCTCCAAATGAAGATACATATTTTTTGATGTACTAAATTGGTACATTCAGTCTCCTCACAGTTCCCCCTTCCACAGTCCGACTTCCTTTATAAGAGCATGAAGGTTTTGAACTGAAAACACCTCATTTGTTGCTAGCCACCATTTATTTAGGTCCTTTTTACACATTTTGGGATGCCAATCTAATATGTTAGAAAAGATCTTCTAGTTCGCCAATCTCCCTGCGTCCAGGCTCCCTCTTCCAATCCTATTTCCACACCAATTCTCTCATTATCATTCCACTCTATATGAAATTGAAGCGTTTTTAAGCGATTCTAACTGAAACAAACGGTTAAACTTGTTTTTAAGAACATCGTTTTCGAACTAGTTGTCTTTTTAAAAACTAGTGTCCCCCCCCCCATTTCTTTCACAAAGGATGTGTGGCATATAGACCACAAATAATGTTAACCTAAATCGAGCCCCCCCAAGTCGTATAGACTTTTGATCATTTTGACCCCAAACGAATTATTTTTGGTTAGAAACCTCCACCACCATTTGTCCAAAGCTCTAAATTGAAAACTTGAAGACACCATACATTTAGCCCACCCTTGTTAAAAATTATTCACCACCCTCTCCCACTTTACCCACACTACCCCTCTTTTCCCCTGCCCCATGACCTCCCTCCCAAAAGAAACGATTCCTCACATTTTCAGGCATTTTTATCACTCTTTTTGGGGTTCAAAACAATGAAATAATATAAATAAATGCTCCCAATAACTGATTTTACCCGAGCCCATCTTCCTCCAAACGAGACCGTTTTGGCTCTCCAAGAGGTGTTCCCATTAGTAGGTGAATGGTAACGAACCACACCCACATTCCAAGCTCTTTACCCACATATGAATTTCGTCTTCGATAATCCCACATCGTATAATATGCTTTTGTAGATATTTATTTTCAAACCCCCACCATATCTGATAGTTTGTTCCATTATTGTTTTTCGTCTTTGTGGTTTACAACTCATTGCTATTTTAGTCCCTCGGATACTTAAAGGTACCGATTAGTATCATGAACAAAAGTAATAATGATGTGAAAACCATAAGAACGAAAAACACAATTTCGAAAGAATTTGAATGTTAGTGGTTCGTTGAATACACTAGTGGTGGTTGGGTGGAATTGGTAATGGTCTCAATGGTTGCGATAGAGGTGGTGCCGGTGGTCATGAATGTGGTGAGGCGGTGACGTTGACAATGGTGGTGAAGGCAAAAATGGTGGCGTTGGACCACAACGATGGCAACAAAGACCATCGTGGTGGATAGAATTGAGTAGATATAAGAGAATAATAGTTTTTTTTTTCTTCTCAACCAGACGGGATTGAATAGAAATTATTTACTAGAACCCAAGGAAATTATATTTCACAATACATGGATTTCAAATTCCTTACAAAAACTCAAACAACAACCAGACACATCAACTATATCTGGTCAATGAAAACGACCACTTTAATTCATTCAAATTCCGCCAGATTCCAACAAATCTAAGGCCACCTTAGTTCTACAAAGAAACAACTATTAAACTATTCAACACAAACCACTATCGCACACAAAGTAGCAACTGTTTATTCAATCTTGTGAAATAATTCTAGAGTAAATTATAGAACTAGGTCCAAAAAGTTGTAACCACCGTCTTTTTGGTTTTGAAGCCAAGGATAAAGAATCGCAAAGCACATTAAGAAAAAACAATAACAAGTTGTAAACCATAAAAACGAAAATAACAACAGATTGTAGTTGAGACACACGAGTATGATGAAATATCCCATTTGTCGACGTTCCAATTCAAAGCGTATTGTAACAGTTGTGGCTACCGAGCTTATCGATACCGATTCACAGCGACAATTTATCGAGATTAATTCGGTACGCAAAAGAAAATTGCTAAAAAATTTTGTTTTTATGTTGAGATATGATGAAGTATGCATAAAGTACAAGTAGGCAATGCATAATCCGAGACATACGTTGGTCCATGATAACGTGTCAATTCTAATTGCATAAAGATCGGGATTAGGTTTAGTTTGTTCATCCCCAAATTGCAAAAACAAATCTCTCAATCGGGAAACAGGATCATGTAAACCCAAAATTTCTCACCTTTCACTTCAATTGTTTATATTCTTAATCTAATCTTGGCAGCTTTTTGGGGCCAATCTGTCTTAATCGATTCCCAATTTGCCTTTTTTTCTGTAAGAGGATTGATTTTAGGGTTCGGTTTTGCTGTGTGTTTTCCCGCACACACAAATATAATTGAAAAAAGCGCACACATACATAGCTTCAGAGGTACGTCTTTCTCTGTTTTCCATCGCTATATTGTTGTTTCTAGGTTAATTTGTTCACCAATTATTGTTTCTTGGTGTCGATCTCGATTCCTTTTTTTTTGTTTGGATTTCGTATTGAATTGTATCAGTGATGATGTGAAAACAAGATTTTGATCCGGCGATGTTGTTGTTTTTTTTTTAATCTGATTGGACTGCGTTTCGTGAAATTGAATCAATGTTTGATCGCAAGATAGTGGTCTAGGTTCTATTGGATATGGTTTGACCGTGTTTAGAGAAAAGGTGAAAATTTTGTGATTTTGGGGGTGGATTCAGGTGTGTAGGGTTTGTTAATCACAAGATGACGGATGTTCGAGCACAACTGCTACAGAAGCCCGAGAGCACTACCGATGCCTGTTCGGATTTCGAGAGGGATGGGTCCGATTTCGAGAGGGGATTGGAAGAATTGATGAGGGGGCATTTGGACGATTGTATGTCGTTCGCGTCGTGCAGCTCCCCTTGTAACAATGACGATGGAGACGAGAGTGAGGCCGGTGACCAGCTTGTGAGGAGGCGGAGGAGGTCGGATCTCGAGGGTGATGATCTGGCCGAGACTTCCGCTGCTAGGAGACGACAATCGCGTATTTTGAGCAGGTGGGCTGCACGGCAAGCGCAGGAGATGATCACCACAATCGAGAGAAGGAATCGTGAATCTGAGTTGATGGCTCTTGCGGGTTTGCACACGGTTTCCATGCTGGATTCTTCGTTCTTGAGGGAGTCTCAGTCTCCTACCTCGAGGAGGCAGGGGAATGTTGAGAGACCGAGCACAAGGGCATCGTCTATTTTGCAGATGTGGAGGGAATTGGAAGACGAACATGTTCTGAATCGTGCTCGAGAAAGGGTGAGGGAGAGACTCAGGCAGCGGAGGAGTGTGGACTCCAATACCAATATTTCAAGCTCTAATATGTCGGAAGGCCGAGCAAGTGAACATCAAGGCAGCCTGGAGGATATTACCGAGAGTGAGAATGATTACGGGGCTTGGTCCAACGATCAAATGGAAGCACAGAATGATCGTCAAGAAAATGACGTTTCTAGCCGTGAACAATCTCCGGATTTAGGTGAGGTTGATGGGGAGAGGGAGAGAGTGAGACATATAGTTCGTGGATGGAGGGAAACTGGCGTCACTGATCATTCCTCTAGTGTTGCCGAGAGGAGTGGTAGTCCTAGAGCAGAGTGGCTCGGAGAAACTGAGCGAGAAAGGGTAAGGATAGTGAGGGAATGGGTGCAAATGACTAGTCAACAGAGGGGAGCTCGTGGCAGTCATAGGGAAGAACAAGGTGCAGCAGTTCATGATCAAAGTCACGATAGGACGGCCGTTGAACATGATGAGGGCCAGCCAGAGCATATTCGAAGGGACATGCTCCGATTGCGTGGAAGACAAGCTCTACTTGATTTACTTGTGAGGGTTGAGAGGGAACGCCAAAGGGAACTTGAGGGTTTGACAGAGTATCGTGCTGTTTCTGATTTTGCTCATCGTAACCGAATACAGGTCAGTTTTATTCCATCATCCCTTGTTTTGCTAGCCTTATACACCTTTCAAACAACCATTAATATCATGTCTTGTTAGCACTGTTAGCATAACTGCATACAAGCATATGTTCTTGATCCATCATGTGATTTTTTTGTGGAAGGCAAGATTCAGGAATGATCCCTGATCTTGTTGTTGGTGGAGAACAAAGCATAGGTCACAGTTAGGACAAGGAAGGATCTGTTCTTTCTGTTCATTTTAGGCCGACTTTTTGTTGCTAGATGTATGCTTCTAGCTAACTATAAATTCGGTTTCTGTTTAGATTTGCTTTTGAGCATATGGATGTACTTAAAAGCTTTTACCTTGTTGAGTCTTGTTATGCTTCTCGAATTGCTTACCTGAAGTTTTGGGCATTTTAGTAAGAAATCAGTCATGGTTGTTAGGACAAGCATCGATATTATGAAACTTTCTTAAAGGTCCATATGTTGATATGTCGGACATAGACTCTTTTGGTTTTGATGTTTTTTATACAAATGCAAGATATAATAACACATAGGCTTTCCTGTTTAAAGGTCAGGTCACTAATTAGGAATGTGACATCCAAAATAAATTTTCCTTTTAAAATGCTTGTCACCATGGTGCTGCACATGCATGTTATGACGTTTTCTTAAAATGTGGTGTAGTTTGCAACTTTGCTTCTGTTTTCCGTCATTTTGAACATGTCTTAGATGTTCTTCATTGATATATTAGCAATTTTATGCTTTCCATTAGAAATTTTGTGCCTATAGATGTGATCAGGTGTTGACATTTGCCTTCATTATGCAGTCGTTACTGAGAGGCAGATTCTTACGAAATGAAAGGCCGGTGGAGGAAGAGAGGCTTCCGTCAGTGGCAGCTAGTGAGTTAGTCCAGTTGAGACAACGTCACACTGTCTCTGGTCTGAGGTACATTTTATTCAATAAAGCTTTGACTTGGGACCATTTCATTACCTTCAACTTGAGCATTTGCTCCAAAACTTTCTGCCATCTTCTGGTAATTTGCAACATTTGGACCTCCTTTTTGTGGTCAAATTTCTTTCCTTTGTCTTCTATGTTTTCTTCGTTAATAGGTTAGGGTGTGGTAGCACCTCAAACAAACTGAACTGAGTTTCAGTGTGTTCATTTTCTTATTTAAAACCAAGTCTAATTGCTTTGGCTTTTTAGTTCAGCTTGTAAAATGCGAACAATTTTCATTTGTCTGATGGGGATCTGTGTTAATCAGGGAAGGGTTTCGATTCAGACTGGAAAACATTGTCCGTGGTCAAGTAAGCAGCCAATCTGAAAATTCATCTAACAATAGCAACGCTGATTTTGGAAGTGATGAGACTCGTGCAAACACTCGACAGGAGATTGACCATGAAAACCAGGAGCAGGCTCAGTCTTTGGTTCAGGAAACCGACATTCATCGGGTTTCAAGTCATGGAGGAAGTTTGGAAAGTGGTTCAACTGTTCAAAATACAAATCAGCAAGCAAGCGTTGGTGAAGGAGAAGACTGGCAGGGCCAGGTTGTTGCTGACGAGAGTGGGGACTGGCAGCAGCCAAGATATAACGAGTTCAATGAATGGCAAGGTGGAACTTCAGAAGCCAGTGATCGGAATTGGCAACAAATTTCAGGTAATGATTGGCCCCAAGAAACCTCAGCGAGTCAAGTGGCTCCACGTGTGCAAGGAACAAACGAGGTTTGGCATGAACCTGGCTCACGGGAAACTGTTGAAAGTTGGTCCGAGGGGCCTTCTGATCCTCCAAGAACACGGCGTACTGCTCCTGTTAGGAGAGCCAATAGATTTCATGCACCAGAGGATGATAATGTGTACAGTATGGAATTAAGAGAACTTTTAAGCAGGTATTAAACCTTTATTAAATTGTTCTTTGGTGTTTCATGTTTGAGCATTTTAAGCCGTCTTTTAGCAACTGATTATTTTGTTTATCATAGGAGAAGTGTTTCTAATCTTCTCCGTAGTGGCTTCCGGGAGAGTTTGGACCATTTGATTCAGTCGTATGTTGAAAGACAAGGTCGTGGTCCGATTGATTGGGATCTTCACAGAAACTTGCCTAACCAGACGTCACCAGAGGGCGGCCAAGAGCATCGTGGGGGTGAAGACAATGAGAACCAGCATGAAACGATTGGCAGACCTTCACTGGTTCTACCATCTCCTCCAGTCCCTCCACCACAACCAATTTGGCATCATGATTTGTCTCAGTCTACTTGGTCCCGTCACGGCATTCAGCGCTCTGAATTTGTAAGTCATGTGATTGGTGCTCGGCTTAATTGCTTTGTCTTACCTAGATGTTGAAATTGCTATGCGCATTAGTTTCTACATGTTTTACCTTGTCACATTGTCTGCTTTCACACCAATTATAATTTTGTTGGAGCAGGAGTGGGAGATGATCAATGACTTGAGGGCAGATATGGCGAGGCTGCAGCAAGGCATGAGTCACATGCAGAGGATGCTCGAGGCTTGCATGGACATGCAACTGGAGTTGCAACGTTCTGTCAGACAGGAAGTTTCTGCTGCTTTGAATCGGACAGGGAGCGCACAAGGTAGATAGACATTAACGCCTAAACTTTAGTTACTCCCTCTGTCCCGAAACAAAAGTGTCTGTTTTTTTTTTAGTTTCTCCAAAAATAAGTGTCTACCTTCTAAAATACGTGGCTAGTTTCCACTTCCGGCCTTCATTATAGATGGAGAAACTCATTCTCTATCTATTATCAAGGTAAATCGTCATTTAGTTAATTAAAAAATGTAGCAATCACACATTTCTCGCCTTTGTTGATTGTGGACATTTATTTCGGGCTGAGGGAGTATTTTATAGCACGTATATACGTTGAATAGAATGTTCAAACTTAGCAAAATGTCTTGTAGGTGTTGATGCAGCAACTTCCGAGAATGGATCTAAATGGGTTCATGTCAAAAAGGGAACGTGTTGTGTTTGTTGTGATAGTCAAATTGATTCGCTACTGTACAGGTACTCTTTGCTTCTGTCATCTCTGTAGTTTTTGTTTGCTTTGAATTTGGTTATACACGCACATATGGTAAAATTAAGTCCTTTTTGACCCTTTCTACAAAGAGTAAATCTTTGCCAATCACCATGGTTACCATTAAAATCACCTTTGCCCCATTTGTCAAGAATTTGATGGTAAAATTGGTGTTTCCTCTAGATTTTTAATGAACATGAGTTACTGAGTAATCCATGATTGAGCAATGAAATATGAGACTTGTCTTGCCTGCCATGGTGGTTGTGGGCCACTTAACAACATTCCATGACTTTTTCTTTGACTTACTGCGTTTAGAATCATTGTGGTGGCTTATTGTTGCAAACTTACCATTGGTTCTTGCGAAAATACAAAAAAACAACACTGTTTTTTGCAAGACCAAGCAGATTTAGATAAGTCGTGGAGATGTAAATGCAAAAAACGTTCATCATGCTTGGCACTTCTTGTCTAAAATTGTCATTCTTGCAAAGGCCATGTTTGGCAACCATAAGCCAGCTTAGTTTTGAGGTTATTGAAAACCCTGTTTCATAAGCTTTTTGAAAAGCTACTTAAGATGTTTTTTCATAAGCTTTCTGAAAAGCTACTTAAAGATGTTTTTTCATAAACTTTTTGAAAAGCTACTTAAGATGTTTTCTCATAAACTTTTTGAAAAGCTACTTAAGATGGTTTTTCATAAGCTTTGGGGGGCTTTTTATATACTTTTTCCAATTATTCCCCTTATATCGAGTATATTATTTCTTTTGCATGTTCTTTTAGGCCATTTTACATCGTCATTTTAACTTATCAACTAGTTTTTACCAACTAGCTTATCAGCCGACCACCAATTTTTCATCTAACAACTAAGTTGCCAAACATAGCCGAAGTGTAGTGTTCTGTTGCACATTTTCTAAGAACAATGGTTTGTCTGAATGGAAAAGGCAAGCACAAGGGTTCACAAATTCAGCAACTCCTTTTGCCCACCAGCCATGAAATTCTCGAGAAAAAAGATCAAATTCCTTGAACTTGAATTTCCAACCATGAATCTAGGGGGGTGTTTGGTTTGGTTTGCAGATGGAATTTGATAGAATTGGAATCCATCCATATTTGAATGAACTGAATGGAATTTGACCACGCGGTAGTTGGTAGGAATTCAATTCCTTCACTTAAGCCAAAGAACGATGAATTCCTTAAATTGCGTAATTCAAAGGATTCTATCAAGTTCGTTCCGCGCACCAAAAATACTAAGGAATTTGTCATTCCAATTCCATCAAATTCCTTTGAATTATGTGAACCAAACAACCCCTTAATTTTATTCAGAAAAGCACAAAATTTTCAGCTGATTGGTGGTAATGGTGATCACCGGTCACTCTATTCATTTGGGGCAAAGGTCAGGTTTGCATAAATCTCACCCCTCTTAGACCCAGATTCAGGGATATACTGGGTTTGTTTGGTTTTATAATCACCAGTTTGGCACAAGTGAGGTTTGAATATAATGTTTGTGTTGTTATGGGGTTACAGATGCGGGCATATGTGTACGTGCTCAAAGTGTGCAAATGAATTGGTTCGTGGAGGAGGGAAATGTCCCTTGTGCCGGGCACCCATTGTTGAGGTCATCCGAGCTTACTCCATATTGTAAACAGATTACAAACTGACCGAAAAAGAAGAAGAAGACACGACGACTTGGATCATCTACCGCTAAAATGAAAGTAGGTTTTTCAGGTTCTTCATCTCCTCTTCCTACTTCTCATATGTAAAGTGTTCAATTTTTTGCTTTCTTTTTTTCTTTATGATATTACATGTATTGTTATCACATTATACAAACAAAAGGATCGATTGCCGCATTTTGATTCATCGTTTATCACATAAATAAAATTCCACAGGGATTTTTCTGTTCTTTTTTTTTTCTTTTGGGTTGGGTGTGTTTTGGTTTTGCATTTATTGTGTGTTTAATTCAATGGAATGGAAGGCAATGGCATCAAGTATCACCATCTAAGGGGTTGAGAAGTTGCTATCATACACCACATTTGCTTTTCTTGCAAGAGTTGTCAAGAAAGAGATGTAATCAAATTTAAGGTCATTTCTTGTTATCTTATTGTTTATTGACTGTTATACCCTTTTGTTTTCTTTTAAAGTGTTTTCATCATCACATAAACACAAATGTAATCAAATTCAAGGTCATGTCTTCTTATCTCATATTTATTTTTATTGACTGTTATACCCTTTTGTCTTTTTGAAGTGTTTTCTTTTAGCAAACAATCATCAAATAAATTAAATTTAATTATTAATGGGTGAAATTTGGAGAGAACCTTCATGTTTCTTTATTTACACCCATATTCTATTTTCCTCTGGAAAATATACTGGGTTTATTTGTTTTGGTTTATTATTATTGTTTTTTTGTTAGGGTTTTTTTGCATCTATTTCAAATACCTTATTTTTCCTGTGAAAAATATACTGGGTTTCTTTGTTTTGGTTTATTATTGTTTTTCTTATTAGGGTTTTTGGATCTATTTCAATTGGCGCATACATTTGGTATCGATCTTGAATCTCAACAAGAAGTTATCAATGTTTGTCAAAGATTACACAAATTATCGCTCATGAAACCCTATTAGACTTCTAAGCCAAGCGCAAAAACCCTAATATTATACAATTCCGAAATCCAAATAAATGGGATTCAAGATCGAGGATAAACCCAATGCAAACGCATGCAGCCTAACGATTTGGTGCTTCGCTCTTTTGCTCCATTTGACGTTGTGTGTTGATGCAAACAGGGTTCTTGATGAGGAGAATCCATTAATGGTTATTGACTCGAGCATACAACTCCAGAAATATGTTCGTTGGTTTTGATTTCTTGATTATGAAATTTGATGGTCCGCATAAATTTACTCAACGGTCGAATGCAACCATGGTATTCTTTAATAAATGATCGAAATTAGTGGAAGAAAAGGAATAATATAAATTTAAAATTATAAGATGATCATTTTTCATACATACAAACAAGTATTCTTAGATGATCCTTTTTACATTAGGGTTATAGAGTGAAAAAATAAAAATAAATGTTTGAATGGATATATTCTTAAAGTTGGTAGGAAAGAGTTATTTAACAATAGAAAATTTGTCTATTTAGAATAATTCTTTGAATTTAGAAACAAATGAGACTTAGAAAGACATAGATTATAAGATAAAATGGCATCTTTGACCATATAAATTGATGATTCAACTAACTTGCTCCAATTGTACTTCAGAAAAAAAATAAAAATACATACATGTCAATGTCATATTTCTAGCAAAATGTAGCAACTAACTTGCTCCAATTGTATTGCCATACTTCTTGCTTGCAACATTGAGTGATTTAAGAAATGCACAAACAGATTCTATTTTGTTGAATTTTATGATTCCAAATTTCTTATACAAAGATATATGATGGATATTATTGAACCCGGCTCTATGATTTTTGCCAACTGGCACTTTAAGCTGGCATAAAGGTCGACAAAGTCGTATGATGTATTTCTAGCTTAATTCCACGGTTTTGAGAAATTTTTGAAAAAAATTTGGTTTATTTCGTTGATTTCAAAAGATTTTTTTGTTTTTTGGTTAATTTAACGGCATTTTCTTTGGTTGTTGGGAGCACAACCAGAAAAAAGACACACTAGAGGAACCCTGATAGAACATAAACAAAAATGTTTAAACTAAGGAAAAATGTTTTCTTCGTCCTTTTCTTTTAGTGGAGGTAACCCCTACTAACCCGTCATTGCTCATTCTTCATATTGTGCCCTTGGTGTCGTTGACTCTCTCTCTCTCTCATCTGTTTTTATCCTTTCGATTCTCTATTCTAATCAACAATTCAACTA
>LUCG01033106.1:0-10096 GCA_001633085.1 Carthamus tinctorius | reverse complement strand
TCTTTATGAAACCAAAGTGATTTACAAATTGTTTACTGAAAATGAATTGTTAAATTCTGCCAGGATATTTATTGATCAATTATGTACTCGTAAGCATGCTTATACTCTTCTGTGTATGTACTCATATGTGTTCGGGGAGGGCTGCATAATGGACAATGGGTACCAAGGGACAGTACATCCCTTGGGAGTGGGTGAGTGGTGTAGAGCACGAATATGCTTCGTCCTCCCTTAAAAGGGCATGTACATGGGGGGGCCTGCCACTATTGTTGTCACGGGGTGACGGTTTCGTTGTCCATAATGCGCCTCCAATTATTCTGTTTTGAAATGAAACTTACTTGGGCCAGTGGGCCACGTTTTGGATAAACTGTTTTCAGGGAATTCACTAGACCATATGGTCTAACCCTCGTTTTCAAAACCTTTTTAAAACATTTTCAGGAGAAGTGCGTAGAGGTGGGATCACAAAGGGCAAAGAGAAGGTTCAGAGTTAGAATCGAGAGGTCGGTAATTAGTGCTTTTAGTTGGTCACTCATAGATTAAGAATCTCAGCAGTGGAGGGATGTTCCACTGTCACTATTTAGATTTGTTTTGGATGATTTGGGTTTAAAGTTAAATACCATTATGATCTTTATATTTCCGCTGTGTTAGATCACTGGGATTGTTACTATTACTTGTTTGGGCTTTGGGGTGTTACAAATTGGTATCAGAGCTACTACTGTGTCGTTCGGGATATGGGGCAAACCTCATCGAGGACGATGAGTCCCAAGGGGGGTGTTTGTAACACCTTAGGCATATCCCATATCGGCCGTGGACAGGAGTGATGCTAGGTGTTATAAGTAATATCTTGGAATTCCTAACTACAACGCGTTTTGGGGCCTAATGCACGGCAGGTTCTTGGAACGCTGCAGTTAAGCGTGCTAGGGTGGGAGTAGTACCAGGATGGGTGACCTCCTAGGAAGTCCTCACCAGGTCGCCAGAAACAAAGCCGTGAGCCAGTGGGGCAAAGCGGACAATATTGTTGTCGAGGTAGGCGGGATGTTACACAAACCATGTCTATTTCTTAGACAAAGCACTTTATGGGTTAAAACAAGCGGACAATATTGTTGTCGAGGTAGGCGGGATATTACACAAACCATGTCTATTTCTTAGACAAAGCACTTTATGGGTTAAAACAAGCTCCCAGAGCATGGTATGAACGTCTCTCTACCTTTCTAATAGCCAATGATTTCGAAGGAGGTACAACTGATATTACTTTGTTTTACAAAAGGAAGAAAGATGACATTTTGCTAGTACAACTCTATGTTGATGATATTATTTTTGGTTCTACAAATGAAAAATACTGGAAAAAGTTTGAAAAGTTGATGCAAAGTGAATTTGAGATGAGCATGATGGGGGAACTAACATTCTTCCTAGGATTGCAAGTCAAACAATCCTTAGAGGGTATTTTCATAAATCAATCCAAATATGCCCATGACATTCTTTCAAAATACAAGCTCTCTGATGCATCTCCAATGAGAACACCAATGGCTACTAGAGCCAGACTCTATGCTGATTCTGATGGCACTTCTGTGGAGTGCAAACTCTATAGAGGCATGATTGCTTCTCTTCTTTATCTAACTGCAAGTAGGCCAGATATAATGTTCTCTACATGCATGTGTGTTAGATTTCAGACAAATCCCAAAGAATCTCATCTCTCTATAGTGAAAAGAATTCTTAGATATCTTTAAGGGACCAAAAATCTTGGCCTCTGGTATCCAAAGAACTCTGGCTTTGATTTAATGGCTTATACAGATTCAGATTATGGAGGATGCAAGGTTGATCGAAAGAGCACTTCTGGGAGTTGTCAATTCCTAGGAGGTAAACTTGTAAGTTGGTCCTCTAAGAAGCAGAATTATGTGTCAACTTCAACCGTAAAAGCTGAATATGTAGCCACTACCAATTGTTGCTCACAAGCTCTATGGATGCGAACTCAACTTAGGGACTATGGCTACGTGATCAACAAAATACCCATCCTCTGTGACTTAAAGAGTGCCATTGCCATCTCTGCAAACTCTGTCCAACACTCCAAAACAAAGCACATCGACATCAGGTATCACTTCTTGAAGCAAAATGTTGAAGAAGGTAATGTTGAAATGTACTTTGTTACTTCTGAATACCAACTTGCTGACTTGTTCACCAAAGCTCTTGATGAAAAGAGATTTACCTTTCTGGTGAGCAAGATTGGAATGCTCAATCTTGTGCATTGAACTCCAAAGGAGTTTCTTTTGTATTAATTGATTCTTTTATAAATTTCATTTTACTTTTCACTTGATTCTTAGTCATAAGGGGAGCTTTGTAGGAAAGCTACTTTCAACGGGGAATTCTTTCAAAAAGATAAAACCATGAGATATACAAAATGTTTTCAAGTCTATCTCAGAACAAAAGTTCACAGATCCTCTGCGAGGTCTCACAGAGGCTATCCAACTTTTTGCTTCTGAGAAAGTCTTCATTTTCTCATTGGATTTTCAAATGTTTACGTAAAAACAAAGGTGCAATCGAAGAAGGCCCCGCACATAACATAGAGGATTTGTGACCCTTAGGCTTCTGCAAAATCTAACCGTTGTGATTTTGCTTACTGATATGGTGCGAGTGGTAAAAGGATAAGGGTTAAATTCACTCACGCGCTTGTTAGAAAGTTGGGGCGCACATCATCAATCGTGCGACTCACAGAGACACGTGGCACATTTTGAGAGGCTGTACTCCAAACGGTTATCTCTTGAACCTCCCGTAATCAGCTAGGACACTCATTATGGTTTCTAAAACCATCTACAATCAAATTTAACCTTTCCCTCTAATATAAATACCCCCTCCTTCCTCATTTCACCTTTCCGCTCTCAAATTACTCTCAAGAACTCCGGCTAAACCTGCATCTTTTTTCGATCACTACTTTCTCAACAATGGCCTCATCTTCTTCAAACACCTATGGCTCCAATGCTTCTAGCAACAACCCTCAAGGTTCCCAATATGTGGAATAAACCAACCCCCCCTCGACACATGCCATATCTTTCCTGTCCCATAACTATGAGACAATGGTCCTGAAGAAGAAACTCAACAACTACTTCCTAACCCCTAACTATGACTCCTTTCCTACAGTTGCAAACCGCTTACTCCGAATTCTCAAAGAACATTCCATGTACTATGCTATGACTGCTAAGCGGGAAGATGTGCCTAAAACCTAAATTTCCCAGTTCCTATTCAGTGCGCAAGTAGTTGACCTCAACAATGAATGTCAAAGCATTTTGGCAATGCTACACACCCCGACCCTTCCTGCACCTAAAGTCCAATGTTGATCGACTAAGACACTCTTCAACTTCCAACGATTGATGACCTGCAGTTGGAAAAATACTCTCCTAATCCAACAGAGCCCGAACTTCTGGATTTTCTACGATTCCACAGTTATGCTGAGACGATTACCAAGAGAACCCAATTCAAACGAAAAGGCTACCCCCTTTCGTGGAATATCCTTTTCTCTATTTTCAACAATACTCTGACACGGAAAGTGGGAAGTCATGATCAATCTAGTCATGCCATGCTCATCATCGTATACGGGATCTACTTTGATTTGCCTCTAAATTACGCCCAATTGATCTTTGATGACATTGTGGGTCTAATTTAGAAGAAATGTCCCAAAAAAACACAGTGCAAAGTAGAAGGGCATAGAGGACCATCCAGATCTAACTCTACAGAGGTTCTTAGGTCTCATCTTTGAAGAAGAACTTGCAGCTGACCTCCCAATAGTGGAACCATTTGCCAAGTTGTACGAGATGGAGTTCAAACCAACTATTCACACAAATGGTTATCGACATCCTAGACCTCTGCCAAAGCAACTACTAGGATACCTATATGAGAGATCGAGAGAGAGTTACATCCGTGGAAATATGACGCCAACACTAGTTCCTGTAACCCCTGCACGCATAGGTTTCCGCGTAGGTTCGGTAGTTATTTTCCCTAGGAGGACTAAAGGAGTTCAGGTGGAGCCAGAAGCGGCTAGAGAGGTGAGTGAGAAAAATAGGCCTGGGCGATTAGATACACGTGAGGAAATCCCAAAGGAGAAAAAAAAAACCCCCAGAAGAGACCCACTGAAGAAGGGGGCCATCAGTAGAGAAGCCGAAGAAGAAAAAGAAGAAGGCAAAGGTGGTCGCAGAGCCTTCTTATCCAGTGGCTCCATCTCCTCTAAAGCAATCCACTCCTCCCGCTGCAGATAAGCCCAAGAGGAAGAGAAAGTTACGAAAGGCAGTCACCAAAGAGGTGATCTCCCTAGAGGTTGTTCACTCAGAAGAGGAAACCCCTGACGTTCCCTTTAAGTGAAAGAAGACAAAAACCGCAGAAGCTTCTACGAGCCCTAAAGAGGCTTCTCTTGACTCAGTAGTCCGAAAAGGCAAAGAGGCAGCTGTAGAAGGCTCTGCAAGTATTCAGGCCAAGCCAAATGAAGGGGTTGAGCTCTAGAAGATGGGATGTGAGAGAAGAGATGGGAGATAAAAAAGTAGAATTAGGTGCAGAGGAAGAAATCATGGAAAAGATGCCCAAGGCACACCATTCAACCAATCCCCGTGTGCTACCCACAAGTCTAGGAGCCCTGTTCTAGAGAGATCTCCTATTGAAGAAGGAGTGCATACTCCGAACCCAACCCCAACCAGCTCTTCAGAGGACACTTTTTCATCCTCTGCAAGAATCTCAGCTGAGACGCCCTCTCTCACCTCATCCTCTCAAAAGAATGAGCATGAGTACATAATGGTCTAGTTGCGTAAAGACCTGCTACCATCTAACACAAAGGCATTTGTTGCCTCTCCACATGAGAGAACAATCCAAGGTGCTTTAGAGGCACTTGAGAGAGACACTGTCGTGGTGACTCTAGAACAGTCACCAGGATCACTCGACCACTCTGCCAAGGATGGCTCTGAACCATTCTTAAAGAATGAAGTCCACAGAACTCTGGTAGGATCTCCTACAAAGGAAGTTCGAGCATCCGGAGGAAGACCCTGAGCAGGCAACATCAAATCGGCCTCTAAGGGTGCCATATACTCCATGGTAAAATCTAAACCATGTGTTTGTTTAGATGCTCCCTAGAGTAACTTTATGACGTTTAAAACCTTCGCTAAAAAGGTGTTCTTAAAACTGGAAGAGTTGAAAAGCTCGACCACCACCAACTCCACAATCTTCGAAGCTCTCCAAGCTAATGCAGATGCATTGAAGGCCTTAACTTCCACAACCGCAAGCCTGTCACTCAAGGTTGAGGCTCTTCAGTATTGCTCTGGAGCAAAGGCTGAACTCACACAAGCTCTGTCCACCATCAATGCTTAAACCGAAGGACTCAAGAATCTAAAGGATGAGCTCACAGAGGCTACCGGGAAATACGCCTCTAATGTTACTACTGCTGGATATTGTGACTATTCTGAGTTCAAGGATGAGATCAGGGGTATGGTCGACTCTGCCATTACTCTTGGTCAAGACTCCTCTGCACCAAAAGCGAATATTAACCATGTTGCCACTCGACGTGATCTTGAAGATATGGTCTGTGCTTTCACAGACTCTGTCAAAGCATCTCACCAGCCTACTCTCGATCATGTTCGATCTTCGTACAGAGCCATTGTAGAGCATATCCGTCAGACTACAAATAGCCTAATCACAGAGGATAACACCTTCAGAGAGAGTATGCGAACTTATGTGGCCTCGATGAAGTCCAAGGCCAACCTGAATATCAACGCCGCAACCTCTCCGCTAATAAGGTCATCGAGGAGCTCAAAGGGTCAACCAACAGTTGCCTAAGAAGACGTTGTCAACTAGATGCCACCTCATGCGCCATAGAGGCTTCTAAACCTCTGGGCCATGATGATCAGCAAGGTGATGATCCTGATCATCATGAGGGGGAGAAGAAGGACCCTGCACCTAAATCTGCACAGAAGCCTCTGTAGATCGTCTCCTATGCCGGCCAACTCTTCTCAAGGAGTAAGCCTTTTGAAGGCACTTCCTCGGGAAAAGCCAAGGGCAAGGGCTAAGTAGTTGCAGAGGATGCCTCACCTCTCCCCTCAACAGTTCGGATTTTGAAGGTGATGACAAATCAGGCTCTGAGGATGATGCTACTTTCCGAAAGTTGAAGAAGACCATGATCTTTCAAGAGAGCAAAACTTCATCAACCATGGTCGAATGGTTGTCAAAGAGGTTTAATTTGGAAACACCAACAGAAGCAGAGCCATCCAAGCAGCTTTAGAGCATCATCCTTAATGAGGACACCTCCAAAGATACTTCTACTGGTACATTTGACACTTTAGGAGGTACGATCAACCCAATTATAGGAGAAGGGTCATCACAGAAAAAGATCCTTGAAGACATAGACACCTCTGCCAGATTGGAAGAGGCCTCTATTGCTCTTGCAAAGAATGAAAGAGTTGAGACCATCCTGGAGAACATGGATAGCATTCCTATGGTTTAACCTCAGCCTACCTTAGAGCTTACAAGCCTGGAAGAAGTTCACAAGTATCTATATACCGCTGATATTGCTGCAAAGTACAACCCCACTCTCATAGGGATGCCTAACCTAAAGCTCAAAGAAGATTTGAGAATACGACCAAATCTTAGAAATATGTCTTCTCTCCAATTCCGATTAAAGAGCTGAAGGAGATCAAGATTTGCTACTTGGCAGAGAAGTCAATCAAATATACAAGGTTCATTGTGCAGAGAAATGATCTAAAAGAATATATCTTCACAGACGCAGACTTCAAACACCTCTGTGCATACGATCTTCCCTGGATTCATAATATTCTAAACAAGTATGTTGATCGAAAGAATATCTATGCATCTTCTCTGCAAAGGTATTGAGGTGAGGAGGACCTATGTCACGTTCAACAGCAAACAGGACTTTGAAGTCGCTCTCCAGCTAGGCTCATAAAACCTTCGAGTTGTAGAACTAAGGAACTTCCTCCTTGGATGAGCAGATTCATGCCCTATTCTGTGGTTAAAAATCCACCTGTTGGTTTAATTTACTTTGATGAAGATGAGATCAAGAGATTCTACTGCACAGAGGATGCCCATAGATACTCCGATAGAACCCTGATGAGAATCCTCAAACCATTTGTGACAAGGTAGAAGAGGGAAGCCTGCATAGAGAAGAAGTAAAAGAGTTACTAGGGTCAATTGAAGGTCAAGTCAGATACAGGGCCTCAATTCTGAAGCTATACATATTAGTGATGGATGATTTCTTGTTTCCTTCTAATGATTTTCCCAGTGCCATTATTTAGATAGAATTTTCTTTCTGTACTATAAATCGCTGTAAAAGCCTCTGGCTACTTTTTGATTTAGTGAATTTCTCTTTCTGCAGAGGTTGAAACTTTTTCACCTCTTGTAAGTTGCCAACTTTACTTAGCATTTTAATTTTCCCATCTTTTGCTTTTTCAATACTTAGGGGGAGATTGTTAGCTCCATTTTGAAGTATAGAAGAAGCATTGAAAAAGTAGGCTAAGTGTAAAGTTGACAGAAACACCAATCGACAGAGGTCATCAGAAGAACTTTGTCATAGGACTTCAAAAGACAAAAAGTGCCAGCCTGCAGGGGCTCTATGAGGAGTCACAAAGGATCTGCAGCACAAGACCTCTGAAGATTCAACACTTCATCTTGTTACAAGGGAATACCAATCACGTGCTTCTCACGTGAGACAGTTGCAACTAACTTATTTTTTAGCGAATATTGAAGATCTAATAGTGCCAAGTGTCATTATCCTACTTGTCCTAACTTAGTTGCAACTAGTATAAATATTAGTTTTCCCTATGTAATCTGTGTGCTTTTTATGGTGTATGCTTTTGTGTATGTGCTTTGTCAATCAATAGAGAGATTATTTCACACAATTAGTATGCGTTCTTGGTGTTCTTCTTTTGGTACAAGTTTGATTTGATTAGATTCACTCTTATTACATATCAAACCATACCTTGTCATTCACATACTCATTCTGTTTATATCTTCTACTTCCCCTGCATATATATCTATTTGAGTATGGATTGAGTGATAATCAGTATTACAAACATCCAATTTGGGATCCAACAGTGACTATAATTCCCGACACTCAATCTTGCCGATTTGATTAAATAGATATCAAAATCAAACTCCATCGCATACGGGGATTTATACCCAAATATCATTGTGATATTAATCCTGACGCGCTTACTGAACCGTAGCAAATCATACAAAACCCGTATCTCTACGTGATTATCAGAGGCCCTCTCGAGCTCTTTGTGCATTATCTAAACCGTATTTTGGATCGGCCATCTATGGATCTGAGGTCTAACATAACACATCAAAACGGCTAGTTTATCTGTGTCGAAATTAAGCACCAGTTTAAGTAACCAAGCTTAAGAGTTAGAAATTATGGCCACACCCAAGGTGTTGGCTACTAGACTCAAGTTGACTCACACCCACACCCAAAAGGTGCTTAGATCATAAAATAATGCATAACGAAATAAATAATACTGAAAAGTAATTGCATTATAATAAACATTACACTAGACGAGAAATTAAATTACTGAAATTGAAGTACTGAATGTAAAGACGGGAAAGTAAATTACTGAAATTAAATTGCGGGAATAAAATACTAAAGTTAAATCAACCAAGTCTTTTAGCACTAAAATAATTAATGCTAAAAGAATTTTAACTAGAAAGCTTAAAAGATAAGGGAGGAAGTATTGGGTAAGCTTGAGATGCAGGTAGATGATGTTAAAGATCCATGCTCTCTTTTTATACTCCAAAAATTGAGTAAAGATCCTTGGGTAAAAGCGTTGTCCTTGGATAAAAGGAGACAATCATTAGACTTCGCTTGGACTTGTACTCTTCAGCTGGCTTGAAAGGGCTGCTTGGCATCTCATGATTGGCTGAAAATGGTTGCATGGCATGATCCATTGGTTGCTGCTCAAGTGCTCTCAGAAGGTAGTACTGCCCACACTGATCTGGTCAAAAATTGCGGCTTTAACCGCAAAGCACCGGATAAGTCCTCATCGGAAGGGTATTTTCATAAATTTTACAAATATACGACAAACAGGTTCATATATGAATTTCGTGATTCATATATGACTTACACAGGTTAATGTGTGAATGTATAGTTTATATATGAATCAGTTAAAAGTAGTTAATATGTGAATTAGACATATTCATGTATCTACGTATAGTTCATATATGAATTAGTTAAAAATAACTAATATATGAATTAAACTAATTCATATATGTACGTATATATGAATTACACCTGTTCATATATGAATGAATAGTTCATATATGAATCCGTTAAAAATAGTTAGTGAGTTACACAGGTTTATATATGAACGTATAGTTCATATATGAATCAATTAAAAATATTTAATATGAGATTTACACAGGTTCATATATAAATGTATAGTGTTTATATGAATTACACTGGTGCATATATGAAACCGTTTTCGGCCTATTTGTAACAATTATGAAATCATCCCTCGATGTTGCGTGTGGTTGCGAATTTTGACAGGTCAAAGTCGCAATTTTTGACTATTCAATATTGATCTTGGCTGTATGGATGGCTAAGATCACTTCTATACTTTACATTTTTTTACAAAATCACATATGATTCACGTACAAAAATCATATATAATTCATACAAAATCATATATGATTCACGTACAAAATCACATATGATTTACGTAACTTTGTCTGCGACTCTAAGTCGCGTCCAAAGGCACCCGCGTCCCGTTTTTGCTGTTAGTGTAAAATCAAACGTGATTTTGTACATGAGCAAAACTCTTTACGTTTTAGTAAATAGTTAGCGGTCTCGTTTGAACATTTTTCTTTATATACCTATATATTGGTTTTTCAGACATATATACCGTTTCTAATATTCTAATAAAAAATTATAAATTCCAAACATGCCGTAAGACATATAAGGCTATGCACACCCATGTTTCCCAACCCTCCCAACCCTCTCACTTTTTAATGCCACATCAGCTGCCACATCAGCTTTTTCCTAACCATCTCTTTACCCTCCCAAAACCCTCTACAACTCTTACCCATATTTCTCAACCCTCCCAACCCTCTCACTTTTTAATTTATT
>LUCG01033055.1:0-10866 GCA_001633085.1 Carthamus tinctorius | reverse complement strand
GTGGCAGTGGGTGGCGGTGGGTTGTGGTGGTGAGGTGGTGGTAGTGGGTTGTGGTACCTGTAATTTATATAGAAAATAATAGAAAATGTATAATGACTAAAATACCCCTTTTGCTTACATACTTAACAGAAAAACTCAACAGAGTTAGAAGTCATGGACCCAAAGTGTTATAAAGTGTAAACCACGAGTACCAAATCCATAATTATTTTTAAAATGGACCTAGAGCGTTAAAACCACCAACCCACAAGGACCAAATATGTAATTAACTCTTGAAACAATAAACAAACCTTTATTCATTCATTAAATCGTAGCCAAAACGACCTTCCAAACCGTGTTCAGAGTCTCTTCTCTTCTGGATCGGACCACATTGGGCCACGAGACCAAGGCTTGTTTTTATTGGGTGTGCCGTGTGCATACTCCACCGGTTATTATGATTGGGTTTAATATTGGTGGCGTTTGGTACATCGGACAGAAAAATATATAAAAACGGGAAACATTGTTTCATATTTGATAGGATTTTTATATGGAATAATTAGGAACATACTTGTTCTACCGTAATCCATAGAACAACGTGAAACATACTCGTATTTCACCAATATAACATCAAACTAAAACATATTTCACTTTTAAAAGATCAAATACATCTTTTTACTTACATTTTATTTAATTTTTAAATTTTATTTATTATATTGTATGTTATATTCTTTAAACTTCCACTTGGTGGCCTAATAATATTATTTTTATACAAATTGTAATTAATTTATGTAATTCATTAAATGTTAATAATGGTAAAAAATTATAGAAATATTTCAAAATAAAAATTGGAAACTAATTAAAGTCTTTTATTTTGGTGTCAATTTAATCTGCTTGACAAAAAGATTAGAGGTAAATTGATCATTTTATATTTTTTGTTCCTTCCAAACACTTGCCAATTGTTATGTCATGTTCTTTCCTGTTTTGTCATGTGATCATATCATGTTATGTTCTATCTTGTCATGTGATCATGTCATGTTCTGTTCTATCTTGTTTGGATACCAAACGCACTCGGTATGAATCAGGTTTGAATATCATTACCACTCTTGTTATTTTGAATTATTAGTTTTAATACATTTTTATTGTTGTAGTTTTGCTTTATAGTTAGTATTTATGTCTGGTTTGATCAGATTTTTTATAATTCAAACTATTTGTTTTTTTTCCGATACTCCTATCTTTTAAAGTCATCTGGATAAAAAGAAACGGTAGCTTAAATTCTTAATTCATGTGATAAATTGAGATTAAAAGAGATCGAGAGTTCAGATCCATTTAGCATACTCATCGTTAACTCAACTTTTCACACAAGCTTTCGCCTAAATAATTAATTACACGTTTGTAATTGAATTACTTTATATTTAATTGTTTGGTCTATAAGTAACTCGTAATCTTGGACAAATTTATTTCATTCCTTTATCAAATGAGCTATGCCTTCACGCCTACAAACAATAAATGTAGGATGAATTCCCTACCTTTTAGGTTGGCTTTAGGTCTATGTTGCATTTTAAACCTACATAGTAAACGGTTTATTAAAAAATAGTATATTTATTTGTTTTTAAATTGGATTTCTAAGATCTTAAGGATACTATTTTTTGAAAGGATCTTAACGATTGTATTTATCAATCAAATATTGTAAAGCTTGTTTAGTGTATATAAAGTGAACGTTTTACATTGAATATATAATTCGGTTGACAAAAATAAAAAAAAATACGGTAAAGAAGGAAACCAAATGAGAATGACATAAAAATGTTATATATAAAAAACCAAGTATGTTGCATTGTTTATATCCACTTCAAATCAAATTAAATACCATGAAATATCAATTCTAGGTATAGAGAGAGAATAAAACTTAACATATAAAATGTTAATAACATATAAAAGTAGTATATATGATAATGAATTAAAGATTTATTTGAATATATAAACGGGCAAGTCACTGAAAGATAGAAGCTTGTTAACCAGACTGTCGTTACTCAAAAAGTTAATGTAAACAACAGACACACGTTAGGATCAAACATGTTGAGGAAAAATCACTTTATGCGGCAAATGTTGAAAGAGAGGAATAAATCTTGTTTCGTGACGAAGAGAAGGAACAAAGTGTCATTTTGTTTTATCCCATGACTAGGGTCAAAACCCATAAAAAGACAAGAAGCAAATAATGATAGACAAATTTGTTATATTTCATAGCTTGTTCTATAAAAATCAAATAAGTTTTGGCTGTCACTTATGCACTAAAGATTCAAAAGGCGATTCTCAAATATCAAAACAAGGCGTTAATTTTAAATCAATTTGAAATACATGATACATTTTAGATAAAACTATCATCGACTATAACAATCATTGAAAATGACAAATGCCATACTCAACTTGCTAAACACATGCTTACGACATTAATGGAACACCCAACACCTAATATAATGCATGAAAACAACTCTTAACGACTAAAAGTTACCTTGTAAAGCTCAACAAATGTGTTATTACTTCTTAGACCATCCACTATGGGAGACCCGGAGCCTTCGGCCTATGGGAGACCCGGAGCCTTCGGCTTGGCCGTCAGCTTCATCGGGTAGATCGGGAACACCACGGTAGATGAATCGGGTTGGTTGTTCTCGGCTCCCACAAACTGATCGGCAANTGTCTCTCTCTCTCTCTTATTTCTCTCTCTTTTTTTCTTTTTCTTATTAATTATTTAATGTCTGGGTAAGGTTGGATTGGGTATAGTGGATGGTTTAGTAAAGTAGTAGAAAACTAATGTGACGCTGATATGACAATTGTGTTCATTGGATAAATGATTTACCATAGTGGATGACCTTATAACTATATTAATTCAAAATATTCAAGAGAACATCGATCATAAATAGAAAATTGAATACGAAAAAAGACGCATCCAAAATCTTGTTACCATATATGATAAGTTAATAGTATTATGAATCACCATTGTTTGTTTTGTTGACACTTTTTAATCTCTTCAAGTTAAAAATATTATCAGGGCCGGTCCTAAGATTTCGGATGCCCATGGCGAAAGGTCAAAAAATGCCCCTTAGTATGCAAACGAAAAACCAAACAACAATTTAAAGGGGTTTGGAACCTAGTCAAGCTAGATGGTTCATCCCTACGCTGGGTTTTTATTATTTAAAGGCAAAAAGATACAACGGGAAAGAACCTCACATAAATTGAGCAATTTCTTCGTGTCTTCTTTCTCTTTTTCGATTTTAAGCACCCGAAAGTTGTGATCGAGGAAACATATCTTAAACAAACAATAAGATATAGAGAATGGAAAGATAGCATGTGGTTTAGTTTAGTCGTAAGTTATGAATCGTGAAATTGAAAAAAAAAACTTACTGAGATTTAATCGAAAGCGGGAAGAGTGATGAAATTGATTACTTTGACTTCTGATTTTGAAAACATAAAGATTGAATAGAAAGTAGGTCGATTGACAGAAATTGGCGATTGATTTCATTCCAATCGTTCAGTTTTGTACTTCTATATATAATCGTGTTCGGTGTAAATTGTAGTAGGTCGAGATTGATTTGGTATTCATATATGAAGCACTCACAAATTACAAACATAGTAAAATTAGGTCCAAATGCCTAAAATTGAACCTACTAATGAATATTTGGGCTTATAAGAGTGATGCCCTTGGGCTAGATGATGCCCTAGGCCGCCGCCCCTTTGGCCTATGCCTAGGGCCACCCCTGAATATTATCTCTGTTTATTGTAATTATGATTTTTTTTTATGTTTGAGAATAGAATGAAAACACATTCGATGACATTAGCTCCATTCCTAAAAATCTAGAGATAAAACAAACAGTATTTAAAAATAGTTTAGACATAAACCTAAATTCAAACAAACACATCTCAATAATAATAAAAAAAACATCTTTGATAAATTATAAAAACAAAAAAAAAAAATCCAAACCAAACAAACCTATTTTTGTTTTTTTACGTGGCCATGCATTTTAGGACCAATATATACTCACAAGTCTACAAGTGACTATGAATAAGCTAGAGTTATCACTAGGTAAACATCCAATAACCGAATCTATTGTAATCTTACACTATAATCCAAGTGGTTAACCACAAAACCAGGGGTGTGTAAATTCCGGATGGTATGAAATCCGAACTTGAACCAACAAAAATTACATACCACATACATCAAATTCATAATAAGTGATAGAAACAAATTCTATTAAAACCAGCAAACTACAGGAACCGTATTCATAGCTTACTATTTCTTTAACAACTATGTTATAACTTATTTAAAAACAGAATATCAAACATTAAAAGCCCTAAAAATCAAAAGCTGTTCCATTTAACAAGTATATTTTTTTAACTATTTAAAATGTCTAATGTATTTAATAAAATATTATTTTTCAGTTATTAAAAAGAACTTCAAAATTCCTGTATAGCACAACTGAGTTTTTACTTGTCCAATTAGATGCATAGTGGCAAAGAAACAGAAAAGGAGAAGGGATTTGGGATTAAAAGAGAAGCCCTAAATACTTGGAAATTAGGTAAATTAAGAACCCTAAGGCCATGTGTAGCGGTGGGGTGGGGCTCCTGTGGGCTGGGATGGCGGCATCAGCGGGCTAGGGAAGCGGCGTCCTCAGCGGTGTTGCCATATCGAAAAGCCCTCTCTCTCTACATTAACAGAGAAGACTTAAGAGGACTTATTGTGGGTTTATGATAAAACTGATTTAATGCTGACGTGAGAGAGGGCTCCGGTATTAATAGCATAAGGTACAGCGATTGGCACGTGCCGTGGTTCTCCAATGGCGAGATGTAGTTAAACTACACTTTCACCACCACCATTTATTCCTTGATAGTCAATACAGAAGAGCGCAGTAGCAGTTCATCTACCCCAACTACACGCCTTTAAAATCCCATCAAATTGCAATTGCAGACTTGGATTTTGGCTCATCCCCATCACTCATACCGTGGGCCCTCATTACTCCCCTTACCCATAAATCTCCCCCCAACCATCGCCTACATTTCATTAATCCTAGATCTCACTCACACTTCCCCATTGTTTTCTCCGCTTGGGTTAATACTAATCTCATCGCCGGAAACATGAAGGTCACCGTTACTACTCGGAGCGGTAGAGAGTTAATCAACGGCGGTCTTGTTCTTGATACCTCTGTGAGTTCAATTTCTGTATCTTTTTATAAGATTTTAGGGTTTTCAGGTTGTGACTAGTTTTGGGGTTTTGCCAGGCTACTGTTGCTGATTTGCAGGAAGCAATTCATCAACGAAGTAAGTTTCTTCCTCATTAAATCGTAGCCTAAATGTAAATTATGGATATATATCGAATGTAATTACTGAAAACAGGGATACTCTTTGATCATTTATGTCAACTGCAACCCTAGAGCTTCAAATTGATGCAGATTTATTTGATGCTAATTAGTAATTACAACGGATTTTATACTTATTCGTTCCCAGAAAACTGCATTAGGTTCAATCTAACAATTTTTAAAAATCGATCCCGCCACTTTGAATTTACAGTTAAAGAAAGATTAATTTGATAGTTTATTATAGTAATAATCTTCTTTGAAATCCACATGCTTGGTTTGTACTCTCTGTGTTCTAAAGAAGTATGGTTTGCTTCTCATCTTTGCCGAATCCCCTCTAGATATTATGATGCATGTATAATTTCACCAGAAGGGTTTGAGTTTTGCATTCCCATTTCATTACTTTCATAATAGTAAGAAAGAAGACTTGGTTCTTGAAGCTATTTTAGTTGTATTATGAGCCAAAGGTAAGTTTAGAGGCACTACATACTTTCATAAATAATTTCAATTGGTCTCTTCGTAAATTTGAGATTTCAGACAAGACGATCATTATATAATCATGGCCACACTCACATTAGTTAATAGGTTCCGTTGTAGTTGAATGAATGAAACTGAAGTGGCATCCTTTTGTGGTTGAACGTTTGTAGGAGACAACAGTCAATCACCTGGACTTCAAAATAAGATAAACCTTTATCATTTCGTGACACTACTGGCTCCCTTGAACATGTATCATATTCTTTTATCTTCTTTCATGACTTATGAATATTAAAAAGTAATCATCTTCATGCGTTCATAAAGCAAGTCTTTGCTCTATTGTGGTGCTAAAGCTGTATAGACAATGTTTCTTGGTGCATATATTTGAAGTTGGGGCACCTTCAGTCAGTAAGATATCTATTGAATCAACTTATTTGGGCTTCTCCCCCTAAAGTCAATGTGTACTGTGCAAGCATGAACGCTTTCTCGGCTAGCCAAGGAGCTATTTCTATTACCCAATTTGTATGCTTTACATCTGTAAATGTGATTATTCTGTTAATTTGTTTCATGTTAATGTTTATGACATTTGGATAATGATTTGGTATGCGTTCAGAATATATCTATTGAAGGACTTTTATATGATTACATCTTTCTTTCTTTTTGCATACTATATGGTGTTCGTTAAACTCACATGTGTCTTCTGTTAACAGTCAAGAAGTACTATCCTTCGCGACAACGCCTGACCCTCCCCCTCCAACCAGGGTCAAAAGCGAAGCCTGTTGTCCTTCAATCCAAGAAAAGTCTCAAAGAGTATACCACCGGAAGTTCTGACAACATTACCGTAGTCTTTAAGGACTTGGGCCCACAAGTTTCGTACCGTACACTCTTCTTTTTCGAGTATTTGGGCCCACTGATCCTCTATCCCGTCTTCTATTACTTCCCAGTGTACCAGTTCTTCGGTTACAAAGGTGAACGTGTTATCCGTCCGATTCAGACATATGCAATGTACTACTGGTGTTTCCATTATTTCAAACGTATCATGGAGACCTTCTTTGTGCACCGTTTCAGTCACGCAACGTCGCCTCTTTCGAATGTCTTTCGAAACTGTGCTTATTACTGGAGTTTTGGCTGTTATATTGCTTATTATGTTAACCACCCTCTTTACACACCTGTAAGCGATCTCCAGATGAAGATTGGATTAGGATTTGGGTTGGTGATGCAACTTGCAAACTTGTATTGCCACATCATACTGAGAAATCTTCGCAGCCCCAGTGGGAACGGAGGATACCAAATTCCACAAGGGTTTTTGTTCAATATTGTGACTTGCGCAAATTACACAACCGAGATTTATCAGTGGCTGGGCTTTAACATAGCAACACAGACAGTTGCAGGTTATGTATTTCTTGCGGTTGCTGCTTCCATCATGACTAATTGGGCACTGGCTAAGCATCGTCGTCTCAGGAGGGTAATTTTTTTAATAACCTTTTTACTTGATGAATTAACAATTTTATGTTCTTTTTCTTGATTCTTGTTCTGATAACATCTTGTTGTCTGCTGGCAGCTATTTGATGGGAAGGAAGGAAGACCCAAGTATCCTCGCCGATGGGTAATATTGCCCCCATTCCTGTAAGCGACTGATTACAAATATGGGTTTGGTTCTGGATTATCAGCTAGATTTGGTTGTTTCTTGAGTTCATTCTAGTTGACATGTTCCTAAAAAGGATCAGCAGATGTTTTACTTGTTTAGAACATTAGTTTCTTGTTGAGGTGTGAATCATACTGCTTAATAGCTCTTTTATCATGTGTACTTGCCACAGGTCCATCATATGGCTTTTGAATTTACCTGATTTGTATTAGTTCGAGTCTTTCTTCTGTGAAATCTTGATTTTTCCCCATATTGGCATATCTTAGAAGGTGTTTCTTCCAGTTTAAATGAGCTTTCTCCCATTTGAGATCCTATCTTTGGGTTTCTACTTTTTGTTTTCTTTTATTTGTTGAAGAGAGTAAGATAGAAGAAGATGCAATGCACCATGCTAAAAACTGTGACAGCCAGTTGAAACATCTATATATTGCAAAAGGGAACTACCAAGATTGATGGATTTGATTGGATTGCCCATCAAAATGTTGTTTTTATTTTGCTTCGTTCGATTGCAACTTCCAAAGATCTTGTTTTTAGAGATAATGTCTACATACATTTTATCCATCGGATCATACCTCCAGTTGAGATATACGGTGTAGTTGGATTACAATAATCATGCATTTCAATGAGATATACAGAAGATCTCATGGTTATTGAAAGTCCCTTGTGTTGGGTTTGATTTGAGTTTTCTCATGATTATTGGAAGTCCAGGAGATCCCTACAACACAATGTGGGGTTTATGGTTTATCTTCTTTTTTGAAACAAAAAGAAAGCGATTTATCTTCTTTTTTGACATAAAAAGAAGGTGGTTATAGTTTTAAAACGTATTCTTCTTGTATCTTTCATATATGAAATATATTTACGTTTTATGTTTGACGTGTGAACCAAACTTGTATGTTTTATATACGAAACGATATTTATATACATTTTACATTTTACATATGTTATTTTAGATATGAAATAATTCAGTTTTATGATTCTTTTCCATAGACATAAATTATTGTTTGGAGTTTTATATACACGACTTGGTTGTGTGTTAGTGGGAGGGTGGGGGAGTGGGTATATGATGAAAGCGAGTACAAAAAATTATTAAATTACTAAATATATTTTCTTTACAAAGATTGACAACTGTGGGATGTGAAGAAAAGCTTTTTTAGTCCTGTTCGAACCTTTTACTCATTTAAGAAAATGAAATTTTGTGTAGAAGGCAAACTTGACTTCATAAAAGATAAATAAATAGTGTTGAGTTTTACTACCTTAACTGTTTAAAAAAGAAAAACTTATTTGAATATTAATTAGGGCAAGAATTTCTAACTAATATCAATTTTAGTATCTAACAGCTTTGCTAAAATTTTTCTATAATAGAGAAAAAAAGGTAAAAATCTCTAAAAACATTTTCTTCCATCTCCAACAACTTTGCTATTTTAGATAATTCATCATTACTTATATTATTAAAATATTCAATAAATTTAGTATTTCAATAAAAAATTTAAACAATCAATTATATCATTGGTGGAAGGTGTTAAAAAGTTACTTCCCAGTCCTCATTTAGAGATTTTAGAAGATTCTTTATATTTAGAAAAATCTCTAAAAATTTAAAATTTCTATTTTAGCAAATGGCTTAGCAAAGCTGTTAGAGCACTTTAGCAAACAAAAACTTATTTTTTCTATCATAGCAAAGCTGTTGGAGATGCTCTGATACACCAACAATCTGATTTACAATATATTGTTTAAGACTAGCGCATGTCGCGCTTAGAAGTCGATGAAATTTTCAAAAAACATCCATCCTACAATTATTTTAATAAAACAAATCTTGAAGTATTTAATAGTAAAAGCTACTTGGATATTACAAATATATTTACATGTGATTGGACTTGTTCAGATTTAAATTATAGCAAGAAATAGGATGAGGTTCAATGGCCCTGTCCTCTATTCTACCTTGTGTATTGTCTTTTTCTTTGTGCCCATTGCCCATGCTCCTTGGAGACAAAATCAATCCCCTCTTAAGTTGAATATGATGGATCTTCGGGTCCAAACGTTACACAATTTAACCACAAAGCTTATGATGTACTGGTTAAAGTTTATGGGGGAATGTGGCTTAATGACCCATCTATCACAGATTCGAATTCAGACGTTAACAACTTGTGGTTACTGAAAGTTATCTTAGTGTTGTACGCTTACCAGTTAATAATTATTAGAGATTAGTGTAGACAAAATGCTTAGGATACCCTTTAAAAAAACGTTATGCAATTTCGTTTCTCAATTTAGACTAACATAGCTAATAAGATTGTCTTAGTTACATGATTGATGCATAGGCATGAAATCATGTAAGAAGTGTTATTTTTGGTGAGAAGTATGAAAAATAATTTTAAACCGTTGATCATTTTTAATCAACTACCTCCTATGAATTGATTGATTTGGTTCATCTTGTCTTGGTAAATCTGATCAACAATGTTCGTTCATTTCTCATATCCAACGGTTGATAACCGCTTCTTATGTCTTTCACCAAATTTGAAACTTCTCATTGGAACCCAACCCGTAATACATATATCAATGTCAACTTAGCAAATATATTTTATTTTACAAGTATAATGAAAAAAAAAGATGTTATATTGAGATACATTACTTCATAAAACATCTTAGTAGATATTTAGAAATTATTAGCAATAATGAAGATTGAATAAAGGGTTATGTTTATTTTCCTTTTTAATTTATTTTTAGAGACACAACACATGGGAGTTAAGTTGAAGGTACCAAATCTTTATGGTTGCCAACGCCAATGTCTTAGCCCTTTTTTCTCTATGACAACTCGATTTCCTTCCTCCTACCTTTTTATTATAAATAAATAACTACATTTGTCATAGTGTTTTGAGAATTTTTTAATATTTTTTTACTATTCACACAATTTTTTAATATTTTTTTTACTATTCACGTTTATATTATTTTAATTAATTTACATTTTACCCCCTTAGACTTATAATCTTTATTCATTTTATACCTTTTAGTTTCCTATATTTCATTTCACGTTTTAGCCATATATCGTATACTGGTTAAAACATGTTAAAAAAACGCGTTTCAATTCAAACAAATTACGCATTATAATCGTATCGTCGGTACCTTTGAAATGAGCCTAATATTGAATATTTTTTGATTTAGTTACCGTATTCTATACCATATATATTACGATTATATATTTACTCACAAATAGTAAAAGGCTAAAAACGTCATTTAATCAAAATTTTATTGGTCTACCCCCTTAGACTTATAATATTGATTCACTTTATAACTTTTAGTTTTCTATANCGTATATTCGTCAAAATATGTTTAAAAAATACGTTTTAATTTTAACAAATTACGTCATTATAATAATAACTTAATCAAACTTTTATTATATATAGCACGATTATATATGTATTCAAGAATAGTTGAGCAGTT
>LUCG01032975.1:0-16891 GCA_001633085.1 Carthamus tinctorius | reverse complement strand
AAATAGAACAAAAGGTAAAACATGATTGTCGTCTCAGGTTTCAATGTCGAGATTATTCGCGCCACATCGCGCGCGGGCATGCATCTAGTATATAATAAACAATCTAAATTTGATTTCTTGTTGGCAGCCTACGAATGAGAAGAAAAAAAAAAGAAAAAGAGAAAGGCCCATGGTGGAAGCAAAATGGATAAGCATATGGCAGCCCACAAGCCCAATGTGAAGAGAAAGAAAAAAGAGACGTCGTCCAAAATCGGGAGCCGATTCCAGTGTCTTGCGCAACCATCTAGCGGGTAGGGTCGCGCCAAGAACCGCACACGGCAGAAAAATCAGGCCACGTTCTTTTCAAGCAGTTAACGGATTGAAGGTATATAGGGGCTGAAAACCGACGATTGAGGGGAACGACTGGAGGATTCAGATCACAGAATTTGTAGACAAGAGGAAGAGATGACTTGAGGGAAACGATCTTCAATTCCGTTAGGTATTTTAGTGTAGGTTTAGGATTTAATTTCGTTTTTAATCTTTTAAATCGAGCAATGAGTTCATAATCATTTGACTCGGATTGTGTTGAGACTTGTTGAAGCTTTTCGTATCATTTAATTTCTATTTATGCAAGACTTGATTTACTTGTTTATCGTAGTTAGGTTATCAATTTAAGTCGGTACCTTTAATTGTTTAACCTAATTATGTATTGCTAGATTTAGCTTTGAATCCGTAATTGTTCTCAGTTTTTTCTTTGTAGTAAACATTGCTTTAATTGATAATTGTGTCAATTGATAGTAGTGTAGGATTGCATAATCTAGTCTAAATGACCGGCGTCTGATCATTTGCTAAGAATGGTGTTTGCTTATTCCCAAAACAAATGGTAATCGAACTCTAAGTTCGTAACTAGATTAGATTGACTGGTTAGGAATTGGTCACTGAGCTTCTCGTGCCAATCAACATTTAGCAAACGGAGTGTTTGGCGCGTGTCGACACTCGTCCATTCTGGAATAGAATGAGAAAAATCTTTGTATAAACAAGTCGATGATACACAACCCAGCCAGTGATTACACTCATTGCTAGTTTATAATTCTTTGTATTGCGTTTTAATTGCATATGTTTAGTTTCGTATCTCAAATCCAACCCCCCCTCTTTTTTGCATAAAGCGTAGATTTTTGACAACAATCACATCCAATCCCTGTGGAATCGACCATATTTGCCACTTTTACAATTTAGGTTGTAATGCCGTTGCCGGGGATTGGCAACATTGATTGTTGTTATTTCTTTGCGCTTTATTTTACTTTTTAGTATTTACTTTTGAAGTTTTTAGTCTAAGCTAATCGTGTACCTAACACCTAGTTATTGTTAAGTATTTCTTATATTTATCATGGCGTATGTTCCATACGAATACGGGTCACGATACAACACCATCGGATGCAATCCAATCGAGGTACGTCTCTCTTCTCTTGAGTCAAAGATTTCAAATTTAACCGATATTGTGAAACAGATGACTTGTAGAGAGGCACTGTCGGTGGGAATGTTTGGGACATATGCTCAACAGGCTTATCCAATCGACCCACTCCCAAATTTTCATTACAATGCCGAGCCAGCCTACACTTACGAAGGATTTCCTTGCCTGAGCCAAGATCCCTTTGGCTCATACTCGAGTACTTACCTTCCAAGATGGCAAGACCATCCAATTCCAAACAAGTACGAGTACAGATGGCAAGAGCAACCATTCTCTAGCTATGAAGTGACACCACCGACAACAAACGACACTTCTGTGAACTCAGGTATGTCTCTTAAAGAGATGGTCCAACTGATAGCCTTTAACACTACGTTGTCTTCATTTCAGCAGGAAACTTTCAAGTTCCAAAATGAGACAAGGGCTCAAATTCAGGACTTGGAGAACCAAATTAAGGAGTATATATCATCTAAAAGTCGGTGGGAAACTAAAGAAGAAGAGGAGAGAATGGTTAATGGGCTGAAATTGCAAGCCACCATAGATGAAGAGGATGAAGAAATGACCGCATCTGATTCATATTTGGATAACAAGGGAGAAAATGTTTTAGAGCGGAAAGAAATGGTGGTGCCTCTTCCTGTGCCATTAGTTGATCTTATCAAGGTAGAGGAGGAGCTTGTAGATACCTGGGAGACCTTCACGAAACTTAAAGAGTCGATGGTTGATTGTAAGAAGGTGATCCCGGGTGATGGTGTCTTTGTCGACCTACAAAGAGTGCTAGAACCAAAATGCAATCACTTGAAATCCGGGCGGACTTCAAGGCGCCTCATCATGTAAAGAAGAAGCATGTATGGGGCATTGATCTATTGGATAGAGGATAGTATTTGGAAGGTGTCTAGCCAAAGACGTAAAAGAAAGGCGCTACATGGGAGGCAACCCATGGGTTTTTAAAATTTCTGCACTTGTTTTTAGTTAATAATTTCCTTTTGTAGTTATCCCAATCGTCATCTAATCTCTCTTGTATATTTTTCAGGACTTCCAACCCCCAAAATGGAGCTTAATTGGAGGCGCTCACCTCGCTAGCTCATACATTGGTGGAATACTTGTCAATAAGGGGAGTTTACTGTTTCCCCCTTTGCTTTTAAATGTTTCTGAGTGTCCTAATTGTATTGCATACATTGAGGACAATGTATGAACTAAGTGTGGGGTGAGGTCATTTGCATGATTTAGGGTATAAGTGCACTTTTAGGGGTCAATTTTTTGCAAATTTTGCGAATTTGTGCTTAATTGTGGGTCGTTGTCCGTCTTGGAAGTAAGTTAACATGTCTTTTATGAGCTTGATTTGTTGATAATAATGAGTGTGGATGTGTGTATAGCAATGATTGAGTTTGATTGATAGCACTTAGAGTCAATTAGTGATAGCATATCGGTTGAAGTTAGACATTTGCTAATCGCTTGAACTAAGCTTAAACACCTTAAGACTTTGAGCCTATTAGACTAAACACTTGACATTAGTCTCACTTTCATTTCTTGTGTGAGCATGTCATGCCTAGTTATGCATCTCTAGAACTTGATCCGTCTCTCCTGAAGATTACATGATTTTTTGCATGCTAATAAATATGATCAAAGCCATCTTTTTTCTCATTTTTATTTTAACCAATTAGCCGTTAGCCTACCCCAATATTAATCATCCTTTTGCACACCTCTTTGAGCCTTAGCCTATCATTTTGTCACCTCATCCTAAACCCATCCAAACACGACCCACCCGACCAAACACCAATGGAGTCGTCCTGACATCGTTTGTGCTCGAAAAATTAAACTTATACGTTGGACAAGAATAGAAAGCATGAAAAAAACAGAAAAAAGAAAAAAAAGAAATGTGTGAGAAAGAAGACATGTCGTCAAGAAATAAATAAAGACGACGAAACGATGATAAGGTTGAATATATGCGTTTTATCTTATACCTATCATCCAAGGGAAATGTGCTTTATAAGATAGATATGAAATTCCTTTTGTGGAATGAAATTTCCATAGCTGAATAATCAGGTTTTCTCCATTTAGTGTACGATGGTCTTTAGCCACTCTTCTCAAATATATCCCTACCTTACCCAAAAACCTTTATTTTTCACTATATCCATAAAAGTCCTTTTGATTTATATGCATGTTTTATCGAGTAGTGGAGAGTGAGAGACGTTTCGAGCCTATGGAAGGTGCATACTAGAATAGTGACAATTTTGAGCGATACACTTTAACCCCAAGGAGTGAAATGAGTGTTTTGTATTGTTTATCCCATTTGTGAGAGTTCTCGTGATTAACTTGTGTCTATTTGATTGGATATGATCTATAAATGATGCTAAGTTGCAAATCTTGAACTCATGATGTGCTATGCGTGTTGATATTCTCATTTGATACATTTGTATTGCTACATGCTAACATAAAGTCATTGCCGAGGACGGACAATGATCTAAGTGTGGGGTAATTTGATAAGTTGTATTTTATACAATTTTATGCGGGATTTCCTCTAAAATTGATGTTGATTGAATGCTTGAAATACCCATTTTAATTACCTTTGTTATCTAATCTATTATTGAAAAGAAAAGAAAAAAAAACATATAATAAACAATCTAATTTTCATTTCTTGTTGGCAGCCTACGGATGAGAAGAAAAAAAAAAGAAAAAGAGAAAGGCCCATGGTGGAAGCAAAATGGATAAGCATATGGCAGCCCACAAGCCCAATGTGAAGAGAAAGAAAAAAGAGACGTCGACCAAAATAGGGAGCCGATTCCAGTGTCTTGAGCGACCATCTAGCGGGTAGAAAAATCAGGCCACGTTCTTTTCAAGCAGTTAGGATTGAAGGTATATAGGGGCTGAAAACCGACGATTGAGGGGAACGACCGGAGGATTCAGATCAGAGAATTTGTAGACAAGAGGAAGAGATGACTTGAGGGAACGATCTTCAATTCCGTTAGGTATTTTAGTGTAGGTTTAGGATTTAATTTCGTTTTTAATCTTTTAAATCGAGCAATGAGTTCATAATCATTTGACTGGGATTGTGTTGAGACTTGTTTAAGCTTTTCGTATCATTTGATTTCTATTTATGCAAGACTTGATTTACTTGTTTATCATAGTTAGGTTATCAATTTAAGTCGGTACCCTTTAATTGTTTAACCTAATTATGTATTGCTAGATTTAGCTTTGAATCCGTAATTGTTCTTAGTTTTTTCTTTGTAGTAAACATTTCTTTAATTGATAATTGTGTCAGTTGATAGTAGTGTAGGATTGCTTAATCTAGTCTAAATGACCGGCGTCGGATCATTGGCTAGGAATGGTGTTTGCTTATTCCCAAAACAACCGGTAATGGAACTCTAAGTTCGTAACTAGATTAGATTAATCGGTTAGGAATTGGTCGCCGAGCTTCTCGTGCCAATCAGCATTTAGCAAACGGAGTGTTTGGCGCGTGTATAAACAAGTCGATGATACACAATCCAGCCAGTGATTACACTCACTCATTCACTACAAGAAAAATGACCTTCAGAGAAGGTTTTCTTTTGTATTCAAAAGCTTGAAAAGCTTATCTGAAGGTTTTAGAGAAGCTTTTATTTCCGTCAACAACCTTCCCTATATAACGGTAGGAAAAGGTTTTAGGGAGGATTTTAAGTGGGTTTTAGGGAGGAAAAGCTTACATTTAGTTACACTTCTCACATTTGTCATGTAAATACTTCTCTAAAAGTCACTTTTAGATACGCTTCTAAATCATTCTCTAAAAGTTTCTTCTCTAAAACCTCCTTTTCTTGTAGTGATTGCTAGTTTATAATTCTTTGTATTGCGTTTTAATTGCATATGTTTAGTTTCGTATCTCAAATCCAACCCCCCTTTTTTTTGCATAAAGCGTAGATTTTTGACAACGATCATATCCAATCCCTGTGGAATCGACCCTACTTGCCACTTTTACACTTTAGGTTGTAATTCGAGGTAGATAGGAAATAAATTATAAATTTGTCGGGCTCGACACCTGTCCGTTGTCACTCGGCATGTGGAAGCCGATGGCCTCCAAACCGAACAACCTGCGGTGGTGTTGCTGAACAACCTGATGAAGCCGAAGACGAAGCTGAGTCCATCGGGTTTGGTATAAAGGATGGCCTTAGAGAAGATAAGCGTATGGGCGTCGGTGATAACCAGAGAAGGGAAAGAGGTAGGGCGGGTTGCAGAGGTGGTACCATTTCATTGGGTATTGCAAAATGATTTTTTAAAATAATAGTTAAATAAAGACTAAAATATCCCTACTTTTGGGATATGGGTTTGTTGTAATCAAGTTTGTTTTTCTTATTTTTGATTTGAGTTTTTATATCCAGGTCTTGGTTAGTTTTAGGCTATTGGTTTGTTTTCTCTTTTGGGTCGGGGTTTTGTCTTTCAGAATTTTGATTCAGAAAGGTTTTTTGGAGATGACCGGAGGGGGTGGGGCAGGGCTGAGTTCAGTTGAGGGTTCGCAGGGTGTGGTGTATCGAGGGAAATAAGAAGAGGGGTGCGATAGGGTTCATCAATTGGTTAAAACATGTGTAAACACACGCAAAATATTTAACAAACAAGATTAGAAAAAGGACAAAGAAAAATTAAAATGACCACAACACTCCTGAGTTAACCAATTATTAACTCAATTATTTTTGACATTGTTAGTGAGATGGACCAAGTATTTATGCAAATCACCCTGTTCTTGGCAATTAAATAATTGTTAGGACTAAGGACCTAATCCAAGATATTTTACCAACCACAAGGATCAAAAATGCACTTAATTAACTCTTATTAATATTATTATTATCACCATCATATCAACCCAATAAGTATTTCCCCTTTGGTCAGATTATATGCCATTATTCAAGTGACAACAACTACTCAACAAAAAGGCCGGCCAAGATACCATCCATGCTCACAGTGAGCATTGTGTTAGTTTTTGGGGTTCTAATTTAGGCTAAGAAAGAGTAGGAGATTTTTGCTACTTATTGCTTTCCAGGCGAGTAATCTCTATCCTTAAAGCAATTTCGCCACCACCCGTATGTGCTTTTGGGATATGGCGAATCGCTTCTCAAGATACAATGAAGCAACATTTATAGAATGATTATCAACACCGCACTAGTGATGATAATCCCGGTTAAACTATTGAGTTTCAAGGATTTCAAGAAACTAAGAAGTTGTGTTTCTATAGCAACACAACCCTTAGCAATCTCTGGTATATAGAAAAGAAAAGATTGTTAATTTTGGTATCTAAGGTGGGTATTTATAGGCATATATGGCACAACCCTTCACAGACCGTTGCGTCTGTTCGTGGTAACTGTCACTAATTGCACCGGCTCATATCAAAAAGAATAAGGCGGCTACATGAGGCTCGCGGTGATGAAGTGCATCAAAGCGCCACATTGCGCCCACGGTCGGGAGAATAAGGGTGTTTTGCACCCCTGTGAAGCCCCTACCATTTCCAATATGTTAAATTAATATATAGAAAACTCTTCCACTTATAAACCCACTTTATCTTTTACTTTTCTTCCTATGTGGGACAAGGAAAAACCCACCAAAATGATCTTTTCATTTCTCTTCCTAAGACTCAAACCCAAAACAAAGACTTATATTTTATTTTGAAAATATACCCAACAAATTGGTCATGACACAATAATCAATGGTCGAATCAAGAGATGAGTAAGGGCCGTGTAAAATAAAACAAAAGCAAACAAATCCAATAAATCATACACAAACGTAATATGTATGTAGATATTTCCTCTATTCGAGGAGATAGAGACAGTTTACATGAAGACCAGCTTGCAAAACAAACAAAAATCAAGAGAGCAAGCAAAGTGTGTGTAAACAAACAACATAAATAGTAAGGCTGGCAATTCCTGATCCGACACGAAACACGAGCCGAACCTGAACCCAAAAAAGTGACTCGAACCCGACTCGAACCCGAAACGGGTCAAAATTAGGTCGACACAAGGTTGACACTAAAAAAAATCGGGTTGGGTTCGGGTTGACCCACCAACCCGATTTTGACCCCATTTTTTAAGAAAACTAAAATGAGAACATGAAATAACAGGCTAGCAGCTCACATTCTTTTTAAAAACTTTTAAAGAGAATAACAAATTAATTACCATCTGTGCAGATATGATTAACCAAGAAAAGACATAAAAAAAAAATACAAAGTATAACTTCTAAAATGGAACTTATGTTACTTGTACCTTAGCAAAACATACGAATACGTTGAAGTCCAACCTTTAATCGAACAAAAAACGTAAGGCTGAATACTTGGCAAGTTTTGCGGGAGGCTTTATGCCTGCAAAATCTTTTACTGGAGCAGAAGTAACGAGGTCACCAATAGAGAAACGTTCACTGCACTTGCAAACACAAATTATTAATTCATTGAAACAAAAGGAGTTTCAAAGATATTGTATTCACAATACAACTGAAGCCAACCCTAATCAAGTAATAATTTATGGAGGTTGGTTTTGGGATGGGTGGGGTTGTGTTGTATAAAGGGAGCTAGCGGTAGGTATAGTGTCATAAACGGGTGGGGTTGTGTTGCACAACATATCATGAAATATAATTCTATCAAGTTAAATGTGGAAATAAGGAAACTAAAGAAGTAAAACACTATTTCCCATCTTCATTTAAATAAGGAATCTAAAATAGATATAAATTCATTTAAATGATGTGCATGTTATTCTCCCATCCCTTAGAAATTAATTTGTTACTTTTGTCACAAAGAAATGAAGAAAAAGTGTTCAAAAAGTGGTCTTTAAATTCCTTCTCTTTGTGACTGACACAATATCTGTTGTGAAAATACCGAAATCCAACTAACAAAGAAGTCACTAGTTGGACCTCACTATAAACACATAATTTCCCAAGAACAATGAACTAGGTTCTTATACGAGATAATAAGTGGAAATATGATCAATGAACGCGAGAAGATCAACCACCAAGTACATGCAACAATATATAACCATATAATGCAACATAAAGCTAAGTAAGAGAGACACTGAGATTTTTACGTGGAAACCCAAATCAGGAGAAAACCACGGGCGGAGGGCTAGGTACATCACAAAATGATAAAATAACACATGGTATGGCATCCTAGTAATAGAAAAATGGATAGAGTGAGGCGCTGTCGACAAAAGCTGATGAGAAGAGCCTCATCTGGCCAAAATAGACCCAGGCGGGTCACCTGTGGGTAAGGAGCCGCAGATAACCCGCAAGTACTTCCAGCAACAGACTAAACTGTGGGTGGCCGGTGGCTAGGGAGCCATCGTTGACCCGCCAATGCTACTGCTACTGATGCTCCGTTTTTGTTGGGTTTGAAGTCTGCTAGTGACAAGAGAAACTACTGCTGAAAGTAAGTGAAGTATTACTATTGCTGAACTAAAGGTTGGTTACTACTGTGAGACTAAGATGATTACTACTGCCAGTACATTTGAAGTTACTACTGCTAGAAGTAAAGGTGTTACTACTGCTAGGGATGGATTGTCTGTCCATATAAATTTGTCTGTCAGGATAAAAAAGTTTGGTTGTTTACCGTTTCACTGAATCAACTGTCTGAATAATTAAAATGACTACTTTACCCTTGAATGTGTATATTGTGCATCTCTTATCATCTGATTAATAATACCAATCCAATCAACTCTCATAAACCAAAAATCAATCCAAATCAGATAATAGCAATCCAATGCTTGAGCCTAATTTTTTATACCATTTCAATAAAAAATCATAGAATTGAATTTCAAAACCAAACATCAAGAGCTTAGCAAAAACCTAACAAGATAATAAAAAATCAAAGTTCAGACCCAGTCTTGATTTTTGATTAGTCAGCATCGAGTGATTAAAAACAAAAATCAGAGTTCATAGAACCAAAAATCAAAGTCCAACAAAACCAGAGTTCAGAGAACCAAAAATCAAAGTCCAACAAGATAATATGATGAAACCTCAAAACCAGAAATCGAAGAACTAGATGTGAATGGAGAGGGGCTGTGACGAACCTGCGACGAATAGGATTTTGATTATGAGGAGAACCACCGGAGGAAGGAGATGTAGGGCTCGATTGAGAGGAGAACTGATGGAGGAAGGAGATGCAGTGATGGAGGGAGAGGGGCTGTGACGAACCTGCGAGGAATAGGAGAAGCGGCGATGGAGCAGAAGGGGCGGCGACGTGAAGTGGTAGCCGGCGACAAGCAGGGGTGACCGGCAGGGAGAAGATGTGGCCGGTGATATTCTTATCTAATGGGGGGCTAGGGTAAAGAATGTAAAGAGAGAGAGAGAGAGAGAGAGAAGGGGTATATTTGTCAAGATTGCGTCTGTATGGGAACAAGTGGGCTTCTAGGGCTGTGCGAAAAAGCTATGTTCTGAGTGATTAAGTTATTAGTAAACAATATTACTAGTGTATGCGAATAAGCCAAAACACCCATTAAGATCATTAAGTCCTTAGTAAACACACCCTTAGTACTTCTTATGTTTTGGTTACTACTACAAGGAGATTACTAGTGTCTACTGCTGTGGATTAAGATTTGCAAAGAAGATTACTTGGTGCACAAACAAAGGACTGAAGATAATTATGAAGCTGATATTATTGAAGATTTGTTTCCTTTTGTAATTATCTTGAAGTTGTATAAATAGTTGACAGTCTTTGTTTAGAACATAGTTTATTTTAAAAGGAAGAGCTTTTCGTGTGTTTAGAATTTTAGCCTCAAGATAGTTTTCCTTACAATAGAGAAGTATTGTACGTCTGTATTGGGGCTTTGGTTTGTAATCATTCGATTCAGTTCAATACAAACTTGTGATTCGAAGTCATTGTTTGTTCTTTAATTGTTTATTGAGTTATTCCGCAAATTCATTAAGCAATATATCTGAGTTAGTTAAAAGTTCTTGATTGAATTTCGATCCTGTCAGTTTTGAGTTTTAGATGAAGGCAAGCCATATCTCACAGTATCTATGATTTTTATGCAATCAGACAGACTGAAAGTTGCCAAAGAATACAAAACTTAAACCAAAATTTCTGCAAAATTGCATTGATAACATGAAAAATTGAAAATTATGGTTTTGACTTTTTTTTTCTTCCAGAAACGATCAAGAAGTACCATCTGGCAAAGGATTACTGAAGTTTTTACTCATATGATGTAGCATTCGTAATTAAAGAGAACATCTAGCATTGATTAATTATACCTGGAATAATCTTGTAATATAAAAGAATTGATGTCTTCATTCTTAAAGTCCTTCCTCCTTTTTTCTATGGATGAAATAACCTGGTTAAAGATAAGATAGAGGCAGGAAGTTATATACCATGCATATTACATAATTAAATAGGAGGTTCTAGAAAAGATGAAATTGCTCATGCATGCATATGTAGTAGCACTTACATGTTGGGTTACACTTGGAATGTCGTTGTTTTCGTCCCGATAAAGACTGCAAATTCTATACAGTTGCTGGAGACTTAAACACTGGAAATAGATTTGATAAGAGAGTGTTATACCCTATATATACTAGTAGTGGTATAGCTACACAAGTAGTTACTGCATATGGAATACAAGTAGATAATTAGGCATAGGTCAGGTATAAATAAAAGTTAGAGGACCAGTAGCAATTCCATATTCTTCCTGCTAATGTACATTGGAGATACAATTTGTGACATATGATATATATTTAATATCGTTTGGGCTAATGTTTTTTGTAATACACTTCGAGCCTGGAGCCTGCAGGTACGTGTTGGAACTTAATGAAAAATCAGTAATTCAGTAACATGTTTGTTAGAAGTTGGTTAAAGGGGCGGTTATTGATATGGTGAAAAAGGTGTGTCGGCTACCCAACCGTCACCATTTAACAGCCTATGAGGCTATGACCGAGCAGTTGCATTGGTTGGAGGCACCTGTTCTCAGACCATTTATAGGACATATTGTAAACAGATTTCAATTCGGTGGTGGAATTCTAATATATATTTATAGATTATTAAAGGGTTTAACCCACATCTCTTGTTCATTCCTCTATCCTTATTCTATGAATGATGTCGAATGCATGAGGATCTACGGGATGGCCAGTTTGAATGATCCTGGGAAGATCTAAACCTGCACAGATTCTGAACATGGTATGAGAGCCAAGGGTTCAAACGAGAATCAAAGATCAATCATGTTTCAATTATCATTCAAAAAACGGTTTTGTGTTGAAAAAAATATATATAAAAGAAGACAATCAAAGAAAGACGAATGGTCAGAGAGACCATCAATTGAAGGCACGAGGGCAGTAAGCATCACGTCACAAAGAACAATGATTAGGAGAATCATTGTTCAAAAATCATCCGGATCAAGACCGGAGAGGCAACAGTTGAAGCAACAGCCGTTTGAAATTACAGGAAGATTCGAATGGCAACACAAGACAAGAAACATTTTTATGTTTGATTATGACTAAAAGATCGGTTGAAGATTTCTAAATAGTTTCATTTTTCATTATGCTAACCCCACTATGATGGCGCTAACCCGCTCAAATCTTGATCAATTGAGAAATCAAGAGAAGTCAAGGCGAAATTTGAAACCAAGATGGCAGCACTAACCCTGCTGGAATTTGGTTCAAATAGCAACCGAAAGGCCATGATGAAATCAACACCAAGGATCGAAATTTTTGAAGAAGGCATGAACAAGGAGGATCAAGAAACGAAGAACAATGAATTTCCTGTTTTGTCATTGGGGGGGGGGGGTGTGTTGGAACTTAATGACAAATTTTAGTAACACGTTAGTTAGAAGTTGGTTAAAGGGGTTGTTATTGATGTAATGAAAAGGTCTGTCGGTTTAACCGACACCACCACCCAACCTTCACCATTTAATAGCCTATGACCGAGCAGTTGCATTGGTTGGAGGCACCTGTTTGCAGACTATTTATAGGACATATTGTAAATAGACTTCGGTGGTGGAATTCTAATATATGTATATTTCCAGATTACTAAAGGGTTCAACCCACGTCTCTTGTTCTTTCATGTTAGAACCAAATTGTCCTAATTAGTGAATGGTTTATAAAGTTAATCTAAGCTTAAATGTAATACTTTATTTTGCGTTTATCGGGCTTGGACTTTATGTAATTGGACACCTATTCTAGTGTGTGTAAGTGTGTGTAACTTGAGAGCTCTCCTAATAATACACAAACCTTAGATTTTCATATTGATTTCTCATCTAAATCCTTCTATCTTCATCTTGAATCTTGCTGAATATTTGGGCCAACATTTCCTCTATCCTTATTCCATGAATGATGTTGAATGCATGATGATCTATGGGACGGCCAGTTTGAATGATCCTGGGAAGATCTAAATTTGTGCAGATTCTGAACATAACGTCACTTCCGTTGTGTTCATGTTTCTAAGCTTATAACTCATGATCTCATTTCGTGTGTATGTAAAAGAGAGAGAGAGAGAGAGAGAGAGAGAGAGAGAGACTTACAGGGCAAATATCTTCAGAGATTTCAACAAAGGATTTCTTGGCATATCTTTCATTCATTATTACCTGAGGCTCATAAATTTGTCGAATAAGGTTGAAATAGATTTCTAGACAGTAACCCAGATATAGCAATGATCCCGATTAAATAAAGACTTTATCTTTTGAAATCAAAAAAGAAGAAGCATTTTTTGGTTATCGGGAAGTGAAGCCTGCAAAGAAGACAAGAACCTCTGAAATAAAAGTTTAAGATACATACCAACAACGTAACAGCCTGTCTAAGATTCATAAGTTTTTCCATAGCTGAGCTTACATACTGCAATACCAGTAGTTCAAAACAACTTTCAGGAGTAAATTAACTACTAGAAAGGTCAGAGTAAAGCATCAATTACCTCTTCTTTTGTCTGCTGACACCATTGCTGCAAAGCTTTTAAACCGGCTTCCACATATTTCCCATTGCTGAAGGTACAACACTCCCGGTACAAAAGAATACTGAACAGTCAAGATAATTTTAAAAGAATATTTAAGATAGGAAACCAAGAAAAATATGATAAAAAGAAAAAGAAAGTAGAGTCATTAACGAAGCACCTGTGAAAGACCTGGATGTTGATATATGAAAAAAGTTGAGTAAATATCTTTCCAACAATTATGGGAGGCACCTGAATTGCAACTATATGAGAAATTTTAACTTAAACTTATCTTCTTAGCAATTGCAATAATCCAGTTTCATGCAATATTAGAAGTTTAGGCAATGTTTGTATAATTCCAACGACACTTGGAATAAATCGTATCCATGCTAATCAATCAATGAATTGAAATGTCCAGTGTGCCAACAAAACACAACAACTATAAATATTCTAAAATATATAGAACAAACTAGAGGATATGTATGATGTACATACAAAGTTTTTTCTCAATGTGTTGAGAAGAGTGTTGAGACAATCAACAATTCCTTGCCAGTGATTGGATTCAGAATCTTTGACAACAGAGTTTTCAGCTTTTGGCACTCGCCTCGGAGTTCTTGGAGCCTGAATTTTCACAATTAGTAATATGGGAAATCATGTACAACTAGCTAGGAATTTAAATTCATGGTTACATTAATACAAAGTGATTATAAGTGAGGATGAATTGAAGTTCAACTACCTGAATACATAAGGTAAGTAGCCATCCCAACTCCTTTATCAAGTTGTCACAAATAATGTCATACGTGTACTCTACATATTCTGTTAGTTTTTGCTTGAAGGATAAAGCTGTGTGTTTACCAACAGCTTGTACTACCTCAATTGCAGCTGCAGCCTCGACAACGCTGACAGAAGAAGGGGACACATGAAATCCCTAAAAAAAGTAGAAAATCAAATCATGGAATATAAATATATAAGTCGAAAACCAAAAAAGCGACATAAGATGAAAAAATGAATACCATCAAACTTTCCTCATTCAATTTTACACTTCCGTGGATTAAGAATAACAAAGCTGATATATTTGATAACCAATACGCCATATTATCATTAGTATCTTCCTTCTGCAACAAGGTGAACCTTCACTACAATTGAAATAAATCGGATAACTAGTGCTTTGTTTATCATATTGAGAAAGTACCTCAATTGCTGAATCAAACATATAGATAAGTCGATCAAATACAGTAGTTTGTTCAGCTTCAAAAGATTTCCAATGGAGAAGGCATTTGTATATGGTAAATGCTGCAACAGGTTTGCCTTCAATGAATCCAATTTTTTCCATAAGACAATTAAGCAGAGCAGGACCCGTCTCCTGTAGCCACATTCAAGCTCATATATTACCAGCGGTAACCATACATCAATACCAAACAAACACAAATAAACGGATACCATCAGATGAATCACGTACTATACAACAACTATAGAGTAATGGTCAGTTGCACAGGTTATAATCACAAATGATAGAAAACAAAGGACTATTAAGTGCACCAGTAGGCATGCTATGCATTGATTTTGTGGTACCCTGATAGGCTCATAGTTCCCCTAACCATCATGGCTAGACCTACAACTACTATTTTCGTAGAGGTCACCATCATGGTTCCCCTAACCATCATGGCTTTGCTGATTACTCAATCCACCCCTGCTGGACATTCGAACTCCCTGTGTCAAAAGCTTGGTGTTGGTTGATACATTACTAATTCGGTTTCAGAACCATCAAACGATAGCGGCGTGTGAAATATGTATAATTTCAATATCAACATACTGATAATCCTATGATGCACCAATTATGAAATGAATTAAATTGATTATAAAAAATCTGAGTACTAATAGTGGCTAAGGAATCCATAAGAATATCTTTTAATCATCTCATAAATAATCTTGCGTTCTAAAAAATACAGTTTGAAAGACAGACGCACAACCATCCAAAATTGAAATAATTCTTTGGGAAACTAGGACTTAAATCTGTGTGTGCGACCTAGGGTCGTGTATGCTAGTTGTGGGTTGATCTCAGAGGCAATGACAATTTGGTCAGGTCTCTGCGAACTTGGTAACTTCACGAGTACATAATTTGAAACAGGCAATCTTTATGTGCAAACATGGGTCATGTCCAAGGTCACTTACGGTCCTCTGTTTGTCGGGGATTGAGATCATTATAAGCATTGTAATCCATTAATTTCCATATCAAACAAATATTTAGAGATTTCTATTAAATCAATTTGGGGATTATTGACTTTTGAACTGAACTTCAATTAGAGGAGTTATTGTTCAGTAGATTATATCCATATCCACAACAATCTTGATGACAGAAAAAGTTAAAGAATGAGCAAATATCATAGTTTTTAATTCTTGAAAATAATTAAGTGAAAAGGCTTACTTGAATATTCAATGCTTTCTTGATCCCCTCAATGATCCTATTCATCGTAGGGCGTTCCGTTAAATTGAGGCTAATGCATTGATATGCAATTTCTTTAAGCGTTTCAAAAGAAGCAGTAACAATATGATCTCTTATACAAGGATCAATTAGCTTCTCCAGTCCATCATCATAGTAGTGTCTCACCAGATGTATCAGACGGTGTCCCTCATCATCTCCAAGGCTGATATTGCTTTCACGAGCCAACATCCCACTCAATATTTCAAACAGTACCACACCAAATGTGTACACATCAGAGTGTTCCCCAATGATGCAAATATCCAAGGAAATGGGATCAAGGTAATATGCGGTACCTGCAGGATATGCCTTGATATGCGACTGATTTTGGGGGATTACTATTGAAAAACCAAACTCACAAACTTTGGCTTCCATATTGTGGTCTAACCATATGTTCGAACTTTTGGGGTCTACGTGGATAACTCTGTTGTTACCCTTAAGATCCGAGTGAAGGTAGTTGAGTCCTGATGCTGCCCCTAAGCAAATCTTCAGGCGCTGTGCCCATGTTAAACAACGGTTCTTATTGGCGTCTCCTAGATAGTGATCAAGGCTTCCGTTGATAGCATACTCTAAAACTATAATTATCTCATCATCTTCAACACAGTAACCAATGAAACTGATGATGTTTTGATGATGGAATGTGGAAATCAATTTAAGCTCGTTACGGAACTCCTCTCCTCCTGGGCCATCTTTCTGATAAAAGCGTTTGAAGGCAGCCATGCGGTTGTGCCAGCGTTCAGAGAGTTGTCCTTTGTAGACGTTACAGAACCCACTAGCTCCAATCTTAGTTGAACTGAAGTTTTTTGTGGCCTTTTTGATCTCCGCCAGTGGAATTAGAAAGTTTTCTAGGTTTAACCCAGAAGAAGACATTGTGCTCTGATATTGGTGACTTTGTATGTTTATGGTAGAAACATCTCTCTGTTCCTGTGAAGATAAACCCAATCAACCGATTTTTATTAGAAGAGCTTAAAGAATTTTTATAACCATCAACTACAACCAGGTCCTTCCAAAACTAAATCCTACTACTTCACATGATGATGTTTCTTGCTTATATTTCCATACTAAGGTTGTGTTTGGCAAAAATAAGCTAGCTTATAAGCTAGCTGATAAGCTAGCTTATAAG
>LUCG01032973.1:0-11873 GCA_001633085.1 Carthamus tinctorius | reverse complement strand
AGGAGCACGGGAGGAAGAGCCACCTGCAGGTTCTTGTGTAACTGCAGTTATGGCCTCATCAGCCACGTCATGAGGTGGTGACTAATGGATCGGAGACTCGTGTACTTCAGTCTCTCGTGGTGGCAGCGACGGATGCTTGAATCTGATCCGTCACAGTCGTTGTAGTGGTGGTGGAGAAGGCGATCTGATTGGCGAGCTCGGGGCCGCTTCATCGGTAGAGTCGAAACGAAGATGTGCAGACGCAGACAACCCTACAACGGTACCCAGTTGTCCCCTTACGTCCACTCTCAACACACCCTGTCCGGAGCCACCACCCATGGTGGTCTAGGATCCCCTACCTAAGGTACGAGGGTCGGTTTGAAGGACGCTTTGCGTGCGCTGGGTAGCACCTTTCGGCTCTAGCATGTCCGTACGCACGTCTCCTAGACCTAGGGACGCCCTATATCCTATAACACTCTCGGCCGTCTGGTCTGCACTATCGAGAACATGGATCGGAATGTTCATCGTCGAGATGCCTTCATGAGGGTTCCGACGGTTGACTCGTAGAACAGGGAATGGAGCAATCTCCAGGTGGCTCGAGCGGCATCGAACTTCAGGAGTACGGTCCATGTGATCGCGGATCATGAGCTGGAAGAACCGCATCCATGGAATCGATGAGTGGAACTTACGCGCTCTGGTGATGCCCTTGATCAAGTCGGTCCAAAACTGGGCAGCAATGTCGATTCGCCTTCCGTAGATGACTGAGTGAAATATGTTTAGAACGGCCGTCGTGCCTTTGTCAACACCTGTTCATGATGTTGAACAATGTTGCCCACATCGGCTGCATGAATGTTACACTGAACTCCGAGGGGTTGTTGAAGTCCCTGGAAAGTCCGAGTGCACGGAGGTCTTCTAGCAAGGTGAGAGTTGGGACAGTTCCTTCAAATCCCTGGTGACCTCCGTCGGTGGCGGTTGGGAGGTGCAGAATACAGCGGAGATCCTCCATGGTTACCGTCATTTCAGTCTGGTCGATGCGTGCCACAATCTTCTGAGCACGGGCACGGTTCCCGACACGGACGGTGTTCCAAAACTGTTGCACGTAGATGGCGGGAACATGTGCAACAGCAGACATGGCATAGGCCACGAGATGAACTCGAACCACTTCCACAACCACTTGGTGTTCAGTGGTGAAAACGGTGAAATCGATGAACACATTATTCTCGATGATGGGGGTGATGTTCGTCGGTGCACATAGTTGGTTGTCCGCGTCATTGTCGATTGGGGATTGGTTTCCTTGGTTTGCCATTTCTGATAAAAATAAGAAAGTCTGGATAGTTAGAAGCAAAAACCAAGCAGAAAGGAAACATACTGTCCAAAAAGTGCAAAGGAACAGTAGCCAGACAGAAAAGCCCAGTTGGACCAAAATTCGAGTCGGATTATGCCAAAGTCCGAGTCAGATTTTTGTCAAAGTCCGAGTCGGATTTTGATAAAGTCCGAGTCCGAGTCGGAGATTGCTCCCCACTAATCCGAGTTGGATTTTCTTCTTATCCGAGTCGGATTTCACTTGGGTCGGATTTTGTAGGCCATCTTATCCGAGCCAGATTTCTTCTCCGGTCGGACTTCCATAATCCGAGCCGAATTTCGAGTCGGATTTCGTCCCCATCCATTTTTCCGACTCGGAACCTTACCCATTTTCAAGAAACCTTTAACCTGCTTCAATGTCATATCTCTGGAAAGCATGTGTAGTATAATTCCGCCATTTGGTATTATACATGGAATGCATAAAAAATTCCCGTTTTAAACCCAAGATTTCCTCGCACATATTGCTAAGGTGTTCATTTTCTGAAGAGGAACCCCCGTGCTAAGTCTGCCTAGGGGGTGTACTGTTCATGGATTTCACCCTACGCCGGATTTGTAAAGATTTCAGAATGACGATGATCGGATTCTGTATTTAGTTAGATTACTCAGAAGCCTGACGCTCTGCAACCATTATTTTAGAGTTTTTCTTAGATGGAATTATTCCTCCTTGAATTTTTCCTTTGGATGCCAGCTTTAGTGAATGGTACTGTTATTATGTGCTCGATTCCTAACCATGTCACTGTCATGGGGGTTCGGTTGTGATCTAAAATTTTGAGTGACGCTCGTCATCCATCTGACTAAGAAAACTAGATCTGGATCTGGTTACTTGATATTTTGGAAGAACTCAGGAAATCGGCTAATTTCTGAACAGTTGAGGGTCAAAGAAGCAGAGTTTATCGTGAAGTAACTTCTCCCAGGTTTTCATTCCATATGGCGTTTCGGTGATCCAAGCTTTAGTGCTTTCCCTTTTGTGAGCTTATCATATTTGGAGCTACATCTCACGGTTATTGCACATCGGATCAGGTATTTTAGTTGAAACCGAAGACAAAGAGCTACAATCGAGGGGGAGCTTGGAGATCAAAATGCAGCCGAGCACCACTAAAGTTTTCTAAAGAAAGCAAGGGACAGAAAACCAAGAGATGCTTCCTTTATAAAACTTTAGGGGGAGATTGTTAGGACCGAATTGTCCTAATTAGTGAAAGTGTTATAAAGAAAGATTTGAGCTTAATTGTAATATTTAGTTTAGTGTTGTTGGGCTTAATGGACTTGGGCTTTATTGTAATTGGACACCTATATAAGGAGTCTTGGGGCTAGGGTTAGAAGGAGTGAATCATTTTCAATGAGAGTCGTCTGAAATCAATGTGTGTAGGTGTATGTAACTCCATGAAAGCTTTCCAATAAAACACCACATTCTCAATTTCTCTCCTATGATTCTCTATTCCCTTCATTGAATCTTGCTGATCTGGGCTTACAATACATAATTTAAAACCATTAATTTAAATTAAACTAATAATAATATTAATTATTTTAATAATTAAAAATTAAAAATTACATTAAAATTAATTTTGGGCGTTCCATGGGATGCCAACACGTGTTCGGTTAAATCGACGCAAAGGTTGGCATGCGACTCGCTATTTTTTACTTGGTTGACGTTTATTGTTTGGTCTTCTTCGGAGATAGTTGTTTCAATATCTTCCGTTAAAACCTCCGTTTCATCAAAATTATAATGTGAAAAGCCTTCATCTTCGCGAATCATGTTGTGTAAAATTATGCAAGTGTACATAATATCCCTTAATTTCTTATATGTCCATACACGTGCCGGTCTATCAACAATGTGCCATTTTTCTTGAAGAACCGCGAATGCCCGTTCAATGTCTTTCCTAGCCGATTTTTGACGTTCCGTAAACTTGATCCGTTTAATGTACGTTGGCCACTTATATGCTTTGACAAAAGTCGCCCACTGCAGATAAATCCTGTTGGCGAGATAGTATCCGTGTTTGTAGTGTGTGCCATTCACATAAAAAGAATTATCGGGTGCTTTATCTTTGAACAAATCGTTGAATATCGGTGACTGATTTACAACGACTATGTCGTTTGTGGCACCCGGAACTCCGAAGAATGTGTGCAAGATCCATAGGTCATGTGATGTGACCGCCTCTAGAATTACTGACGGTCCATGATGATCACCTCTATCGTATTGACCCCTCCATGCAACGGGACAATTCTTCCAATCCTAGTGCGTACAATCTTCCCACCAAGCATGCCAGGTAAGCCGTGTCTTGCTTCATGCAATCCGTACAACGCCTGAACATCATTAGCAGTAGCCTTTCGTAAATATTTTCACCTATAGAGGTGAATAACACCTTTGCAAAAATTGTCTAAGCATTCCCTTGATGTCGTTTTGCCTATCCTCAAGTACTCGTCGATAGCATCTGAAAGCAGTCTGTACGCCAATTGTCGGATAGCAGACGTACAGTTTTGTAGCGGAGAAAACCCCTAAACACCTCTTGCATCCCATAATTGATTGAAATAATCAAACTCCTTCTCAAGATCGTCAACTATCCTAACGTATAGTCGTTAGGTCATACGAAACCGCTGATGGACGTCGGTGTCGTTATATACCGGGTTATGAGAAAAGTAGTCAGCCACAAGTTTATCGTGTGCCTTTACTCGACCTCTCTCTTTATTCGGCCTTCTCGGTCGTGGATTCGATGTTCCTTCGATCTCGTTTTTGAGAATTAGACGGACCGCTTCGTTCGCAACAGCAATGGAAAGCCGAAAATGTTTATCGACCTCGTTTCACTCTCATCCTCCCATGATGATGAAGATGATGAAGAAGATGTCATGTTTTTGGAAAAAATGAAGATATAGAAAGAAATGTATAGAATGAGATGAGATTGGTTTATATATATATACAATTAATTAGATAAAAAAAATTAAAAAAACTAGCCGTTAGAGAACCGTTGGAAGGGGGTGAGGTGGAGTGGTTTTTGGCGTCGGTAACACCACACCGATTTTCATCCTTGCCGATCGGCCTCGGCGGTGTTGCCGATGGTACCGATTGGCAAAACCCCCTTGCCGATTGCGCTGTGGATGGTCTTATATGTAAAATAAAAATACATAAAATACGCAGTCCATTGTGATTTGAACCATGATTTGCTAACTCAAAACCACAAACCACACCGCATAGTACGAGGTTGGTAAAATCGTAAACTGCACCATTGAAGCTCTAAACCGCATTGCCCGTGGTGGGCGGTTTGAACAGTTTGGATGAACACCCTAATGATATGTATAGTAAATGGAAGCTAATTATAGTTTTTCTGAAGACAAGCTAATTGTGGTTTATTTCTAGATAAACTAACATATATACAAGGCAAATATGAAAAGTCATCACCCCACCTAAGTAAATGATATAGAAAGGATCGTGATGGAAATCGAAGAACAAGTAAAATGGGAGAAAATGCAGACACAAAAGCTGCCACGACCGTCATGGCGCCTAAATCGTTGTTTCTTTCCTGTAGATTCCTATACGGGGCTAAAACTGCAAGGCAAGTCCAACGTGTACTCTACGCACGTCTACCTTCCTTGTTTACAGTAATTATATTTCCCTTTCTTTATTAATTTATGCCAAATTATTTTTCATAGTTATATTCTAGTTAACCTAGCATATAAATAGATTATTTTTTTTGTAATTAGATTATTAGTTATTGTTGATCGGTTTATGCAACCTTCGAGATTCAGTTAAAATAGAACTCAGTGCAAGTATACACCTTGGTATACTATCATTTTGTAATAAAGTACCAGATATCGATCCACAGAGAAGAGTTGTAGAAGTCTATTAGAAATTCCAATCTTTAAAAATTGATTTCAAATGGCGAAGTCGAAGAAATATTTGCGTGTGTATTGTTGTTTGTAATATTTGTCAGAGAGAAGCATAACGCGCAAGGGTTTGTTAAGACAAAGCTAGTGATTCAACAAAAATATGCAACAATATCCTTGACACTCGTATAGTACTACAAAGTAGTCCTATAACTCTGCCACAATATCAACTATCGGTTCAGATGGTCTCTTAAGACTCCAAGAGTATACACATGCTTGTGTCTTATCGATACGATATCATTTATGTTAGATGTCATGAATCCAAGCGCAACATAGTGTTACCTTCTTACACCGTAGGAGTATATCACTTGTCAGATACAAAAGCTATTTATAGCATTCTCCTATTACTCCTGGTTTTCATTGTTTATCTTAACTTTAAAAGTTAATGCATTTTCATGCGCAAAATTAGTTATTAGTTAATTAAATATAATCTTCAACGAAACTTTGATCACCTGAAATAAATAGTTAGATAAAATTATTGTGTTGATACATTTAATCACTTGTATGAAGGTGTAGTCTTAACTCTTCCTTACACCCTAAAAATAAATACTAATTATCTAGGAAAGTTAATTGCAGAAATTAAGTTGAGTGAAAGAGAATAATCCAAATGGAAGATTGAAAAGATTCTTTGGTGAGGCTTGAATCCTTGCATCCAAAGTTGAAAACCCTTATGCTTGAGCCTGTAATAAACCCGAAATTCGTAGATCTAGGAGCATCATCGAGAAGATCAAGAAGAAAGGGAGCATCATCAAGAAGATATGGGTGCATCTGAAAGATCTTTTATGCTCAAGATTCATTATGTAATGATATTTTCTAATAACATATGATCCTATAGGGTCATACCATAAAACAAGTAAACACTAATTGATTATTTATTAAGTAATTTGATTATTCATAAATATAATCAACAATTGTATTTAAATTGGGAATTATTGTTTATTGGAAATAATAATTAAAATAGCAAACCAAATATATTCATAAGGTATGAATATTTAAGTCATGTACATTATTTTGGAACCTTAGAAAGTCTAAGTATCTAACCATTTGGAATGGAACTAAGTAATATACATGGAACTAGCTAGTTACACCCTGAGTAAAAATCACACCACCTTGCCATCTTCTCATCATGAAACCATGTGTTTCATGGCATGGGAGGGATGGCTTATGATGTTTCTCTTACTCATGGACATGCTACTTAGAAGACCTTACTTGCATTAATTCAAGGCATGGTGTAGTTGTCTTGGAAGGAAGTATATAAAGAAGGCTTTGGCATGAAAAATAAACTAGTTCTTTTTCTTCTTTTCTTGCATCAAAACTTTAGGCTTCCAAGCTTCTACACTCTCTCACTTTCTAGCAATGGTTGAATAGATTTAAGTGATCTTGTTGCTTCTCCTTTTATAACTTATTTAGTATAAGTTATTAAGGCTTAAGAACAACAATATTTACAAGTGGAAACTAGCATTTTAAGGGGGTANTTTAGTATAAGTTATTAAGGCTTAAGAACAACAATATTTACAAGTGGAAACTAGCATTTCAAGGCGGTTTGGTGACTTGTTGGTGGATACCTATAGAGANNTTTTTCCCTCTATGGTTGTGTTTTAATCTTTCCAAGTGTTGCATGATGATCCTTGTTTGGAAATAAAACTAGTTTTATTGTTATACGATTAATATGCTTCCGTTGCTAAATATGAGTTTTTGAAACTAAAATTGTATAAATCCCAACAGCATCATCGAGAGGGGAACATCATCTTAAATCATTGATGCTAATTAGTTCAAATCCTTCTTTCCATCACTATCTTTATATTATTTACAGTATGATTGGGGTGGGTTTCATCGGCGTTAGGGTTTCACCAGCAACTATGGGTGGGTTTCATCGATCGTGGTCCTCGTGGAGTTAGGCTTTCACCGGGATGAAATGACAGATGGAGATGGAGGTGATGTTGTTGATGGTGAAGATGACGGTGGAGATGGGCGGTTGGTGGTGGAGGTTAGAACTAAGAACAAGATGGAGACTATGACTTTAAAATAAATTTCCAAACCGTGTAATATATAACAACTTGGTAAAAACTGAACTAAGAACAAGACGAAGATTAGAATTTTAAAGTAACCGAACTAATATTTGAAAAGAAAAAAGAAAACAAGTGAACAAATGAACAAATGCTAAAATTCTTGAAGAACTTAAGCATAAATTAACTTGCTAAACACTTAGACAAATAAAAAGTAACAATCAAAAACTTAAGTAGTAGTGTATTGTTACCAAGACAAACCATCTATCTATTATGGAAGATAACTTGGGCACTAAGTGTCTTTAATAAGTGATGATGTAAGCCCTTGAGGCCTTTCCAAAGAGTCAAACACAAGCCCAAGGTCTTTAAAAGTTGGATCATGCAGTCGTCCTAAAGAGCTGGAACAAAAAGTCCCGGTCAATCTTGCAACACTCCTATAGTACTTGCTGTAGGTTTGATTCATTTTCTACAAAAGTTCAATAAAGTCCCATATTAGATCAATATTAGACAAAATACATCTAAGTCATGACTAACTCTAAACAGTGAATACAAGGATAAAAATGACTCAAATGGTGCTATGGGGGAATAAAACAAAGATAAAAACACTAAAAAGGAAGTAATAGGTGTCAAATAATAAGCACCTATCACTTCCTAATAACATTCATGTTTTTGTGAGTTTTCTCTTGAATTTCCTGAGTTTTACAATCACAATTCTCGACAATCAAAAGAGTACAGACACTTGTTGATCCTTTCGCACTTCCTACTATGTTAGTTGGTACCAGAGCATGATTCACATGCTCTTTTCACTAATAATGACATATTAATAACCATTCTGGTTGGTTGGTATCCGAGCATGATTTACATCTGCTTTTCATGACTAATAATGACAGATTAATAGCCAACTACCAAAATGGATTTAGCAGAGATGAATGCAGATGTTACCCCAACACTTGCTAATCTAACAGCAGTTCTCAGCAAACTTTAACTGAACTTCATTAATGATAACCCTTAGAGAAAAGACAAGATTGAAGAACCAACTCGGGTTCCCCAAGGCGGCAACCATAACCATGGTACAAATTTGAGCTCAAAATGCAAATAGGAAGAAATTGTGCATGTACAAGGGAACAATTATCGAATCAAGCATGGGAGTTGAAGCGCTTTTAGACTGACAAATTAAAGTGCACCATTTCTTCGAAGTTATGGGGTACCGCATAATAAGCATATAAGAATGGTGGTTTTTCGTCTAAAAAGCACCACTACCACATGGTGGGATAAAAACTTGCCAACGAAGTGCACCAAATGAAAGAATTGTTTCTAACCCTAAGACCATGACCATATTCTCTACAAAGTGCATCTTGAATGCAACCAGCATACAAGATCTTTAACCAATTACACCACTAAGTTTCTACAACCAATCGAGCGCAACGAAATCGAAGAATCAATAAGTCAAAGTGTTAGGACCAAATTGTCCTAATTAGAAAAGGTTTTATAAAGAAAGCTTTGAGAGAGATTAATTTGTAATTAGCTTGTAATTGTAGCTAATGGGCTTGGGCTAGATGTAAATTGGCCCTATATATAAAGGGTCTAGGGTTTGGGAATAGAGTGAGGAAGCCATTCAATGAGAGTCGAATAGTTAGAGAAAGGTTTGTGTGTGTTTTCTTGCTTTGATAGCTCTCTAATAAATCAAGAACACGTAATTTGTCTACTGATTCTTGTTGATTTCTTCCTATTTATCTTTGAATCTTGCTGAACTGGGCCAACAAGTGGTATCAGAGCTAAACAAATCATTCGATTTGATCGATCTTTTCAGCAGATTTGAAGATTTTTTATTTTATTTTTGAAGCTGTGTTCTTCATTTTTTTTATTNTTGGGATTTAAAGCAACTTTAGGCTTAATTTCTTGGATATTACAAGTTGTTTCATCGATTTTCTTGGCTTTGGAATGGATTTTGGGCTTCGAAAGTCGTCTCCCGACTCTTCAGATCTGAAATTCCGAGTCGGATTTCGTACTGAATCCCGACTAGAATTTTGAGTCTAAATCCGACCCGGATTTTGGACCAAATCCGACCCGGATTTTAGAATTGAAATTACACTCGGATTTGCGTCAAAATATATCCTGTATCACGTACCTATTTAGAAATCCGATTCATGTGCTGCAAAAGTGATATTGTTTAAAGTTTGGTCCTTGAAGTTTGAAGTTATTCATAATTTTATGGAACAAGTTTGGAATTATGTCGCTGCCAGCCCCTAAAGATTTCAAACTTATTTATTTATCAACTTGGGACGAAATGTTCAAATCTGGTCCCTGGAGTTTATTCTGGATTAAATTTGCTTAATCGTCAAATCTAGTCCCTACAGTTTGCGATAGTTTTGAAAATTTTCAAAATTTTGGTCAAATTTTTTTTTCCGCCGTATCAGGTGTATCGGTTGGTTCGAGATTAATAGAGCTTTCTTCGATCAGCATTCTCGACGGTACTTAATCATTTTTATCCAGATCAGGGATTATATTCAGATGCGCTTTCAAGACTATACGATCAATCAGGCTTTCGAGTTTTATTCTTTTTGGGCCGTAATTTCTTAGTGGGCTTTGATATTTATTATGGCCCAAGTGATTGGTCACTTTTAGTTCGATTCAGATCCACGCAGATTCAGATACATTTGATGCTTCAAAATCTCTGCACTTAAATAGCCACGTTTCTTTCCCAAATGGTTTGTAAAGATCACATCAGCCAAGTTTTAGCCCAATTCAGTTTTCAATCGTGAAAATTGAATTTCTCTCGTTTCCCCAGCTATTCCAGATTCTTTGAAGTCATGTCAGATTTGCAATGATTTTAGAACGACGGTAATCGGATTCTGTATTTGGTTAGATTACTCAGAAGCCTGACTCTCTGCAACCATTATTCTAGAGTTTTTCTTTGATAGAATTATCCCTCTTAGGAGTGGGAGTCGAATTTTTCCTTTGGTTGCCAGCTTCGATGAATGTACTGTTGTTATGTGCTCAATTCCTAACCATTTCACTGTCGTGGAGATTCGGTTGTGATCTAGAATTTTGAGTGACGGTCGTTATCCATCTGACTAAGAAGACTAGATCTGGATCTGATTACTTGACATTTTGGAAGATTTCAGGAAATCGACTATTTTCTGAGCAGAAGATAGATCAAAGCTGAGTATCTCATTTAGTATCTACTCCTAGTTTTCCAAGCCATACGGTGTTTCGGTGATCCAAGCTTCAGTGTTTTCCCTGTTGTGAGCTTATGCGATTTAGAGATCTTATGCGGAATTCCTACTCAACACGCGGTTAAAGGCAAACCCTTTATTTTTCTTGTTGATCTGCATTGTAACTCACACATGCATTTATCCCTTTGTTTTCATTGTGATGTACATAGTTGGATTAATCAACATGCTCTGGTGCAAGCTGTTGTATTCTGCGGTTAACAGACGTGTCGAGTTATTTACAGAGTTGAGCTGTATTTTGTGCGATCAGTTGCGGTTATTGTATTTTAGTTGAAACTGAAGACAAAGAGCCATAATCGAGGGGGAGCTTGGAGATCAAAATGTAGCTGAGCACCACTAAAGTTTTCTAAAGAAAGCAAGGGGGAGAAGATCAGAGATGCTTCATTTGTAAAACTTTAGGGGGAGATTGTTAGGACCAAATCGTCCTAATTAGAGAAAGTTTTATAAAGAAAGATTTGAGAGAGATTAATTTGTAATTAGCTTGTAATTGTAGCTAATGGGCTTGGGCTTGATGTAAATAGGCCCTATATATAAAGGGTCTAGGGTTTGGGAAGAGAGTGAGGAAGCCATTCAATGAGAGTCGAATAGTGAGAGAAAGGTGTGTGTGTTTTCTTGCTTTGAGAGCTCTCTAATAAATCAAGAACACTTAGTTTGTCTACTGATTCTTGTTGATTTCTTCCTCTCTGTCTTTGAATCTTGCTGAACTGAGCCAACACAAAGAGTCAATTGATATGTGATAGGTTTAAAGACATTGATCCAAGACAAGATCGACCTTCAAACCGTATGGACCATCATTGAAGCTTCTAGCATGGCACTAAAAGCATAATTGATGAAAAATAATGCTTGTACTTCATCATCCGACGGACGATATCAAGGACCCATAAACCCTCTAACTCCTACCATTGGTTAAGGGAAATGAGTCATAGCTTCCAGAGACACCAACCCCCTTCCCGGGTCAACACTAATAGTTCTAATAATGGGCCACAAGGAAAAACATCTCCCGTGAAGACCACTAATCCATATGCCAAAGCAACAGGTCTCAAGTGCTATCGATGCGGCCAGCCGAGCCATAGATCCAACGAATGCACTAACTGGAGAACGATCTAGTTAGTAGACAATGAAGAGAGCGGGGAAGATGAGGACTATAATGGTGCTAAGTTAACCGAAGAAGACTTCGAAGAGAAAATCAACATCATACTCCAATGAGTGCTTATTTCATCCAAAGTGATGGAGGAAGACAACTTTTTCATCATGGCTACTAGCAAGCAAGTGATGGAGGAAGAGGCCAAAGAATTTGAAGTCTTTTTGTCTTGTAATCGTCAAAGGTTTAATGAGTGTTGAAAAAGTCGAGACATAAATTCCAAAGGAAGTCAATGAGATGCTAGAAGACTTCTTAGACCTTATCTTCGATGATTTA
>LUCG01032934.1:823-16561 GCA_001633085.1 Carthamus tinctorius | reverse complement strand
ACACAATGGCAATTCTAGCAAGTTCAGTACATTAATTGGTAAATTTTAAAGTTGGGTACATACAATGATAAAACGTGACAAGTTCGATACACTCTCATGTACTTAACCCTTAATTAAACACCTTAGGTGAAAAAATCAAGACATTGTTTGGCAAACTAACTTATTTTTGAGTAATCATTTGGCTATTTGGATGCCCGTAAGTTAGCTTATAAATTGATTAGCTATTTATAATAGTTTATAAGGAATTATTTGGCATTTTTTTTAATTATAAACTTGAATAACATTAATTATTAATTATAAATAAATAATAATTATTCCTTAAAAAATTATAGTAGTTAAAAATAACTAATTTAATTTTAATTATACATTACATATTAATAATAATTATTAATTATTTATACAATGGTATTAATTATACCAATTATTATTTTTACTTATTATTTAACATATTTAGTTATCAAAAAGAAAATATAGTTTCTAAAATTGTTTATGTAAGTTATATAAAAACTAAATTTATATTTATTTTATTTCATAGATAATTAAATTTATATTTATTTTAGTTATAAACTAACTTATTAAAACACTAGTTGGAGTAGCATTTCAGGATCTTTTTGTAACTTTTTTCAATTATACCCTTACTAATATTAATTATTATACCCCAAGATACTTTTTTGGTCATTTTACATAGACATAAGCTAGTTTTTGCCAAACATAATTTATTCAACAGCTAGCTCATTAGGCTATGATTAACAAACTAGCTGATATGCTAGCTTATGACTGCTGATGAATGATAAGCTAGTTGATGAATAAGATGTGTTTAGCAAAAACTAGGTGATAAGGTAGCTTACGTCTGTAAAATGACAAAAATGACAAAAAAAACATGTTTAAAAATTGGTAATGTAAAAAGTATCAAGGGTATATTTGGAATAAATAAAATAAAAAAGTCTTATAAATCACTAGATGATGCTCTCCTTAGTTTTTCAAAAAGCTAGCTCATGGTTTACTTATAAGCTAGCTTATTTTACCAGCTTATTTTTACCAAACAACGTCTTAATCATCAGCCAGCTTATCAGCTAGTTTATCAAACACAACATTGGTATAATAAATTAAAATACATATATAAACATGTTAAATATGTGAACCTTTTAACAAAAACTTNAAAAGTAAGAAAAAAAAAAAAGGAAAAAAGAAAATCTAAAACAAGAATGCAACAAGTAAAAGAAATGTACGGATTTCTATTAATTATAGAAGACATGAATGATGATGATAGGGGGGGTGTTTCCTGCATTCATTCACATGTGAATCCTTCTAATGGTTTTTTCTTTCTTTAGGGGACCACTCTTCTAGAAATTTAACCCAACCTGGTTGTTTTAATCAGTTCACACAAGAAAAATGGTTAAATATTTAATGCATTTTTATTGTTGTTGTAATAATAAATTATATGGATTTTATAAGGAAACAAGAATAATCTAGGATTGCAATGAAACTCTCCTTTGATTGCAACCCATGGTCTAACTAAATAAAACAGACTTCTTTATCTCTTGGGTTATTAGATAAACCTGATCTTTAAGAAGATCAATGAGTTTATAAAAATGTAAGTACACTTTTTTTAAAGGCGGTTGAAAGACAAGTACCTGCATTCATTTACCGTATATAAATATTATGCATACTTTAAAAGAAATAAACTGGTAGATACTTCATTTTCAATTTTATGTGGTACGGAGAGTACGGATGTTTGTTTTTTCATGCATTTTTATGTTTCAACGTGCTTTTTTAATTTTTATTTTCTTCTCTTTCTGTTACTTACCTTATGGTTTTACTGCTTTGTTTTTCCTTCCGTTCTTGCTAGAAGTATGAAGCCTTCACAGCGAAAACGCTCTAGGTTTTGAAGCGGTGCATAGGTAAACATCCCCTCCCTCCTGCACCTTATTTTCGATTGTGATACTGAGTTCATTTGCTTTAGATAGATCGTGGCCTTTTTATATGGGTGTTTGCATTACATAGGGGACTTTGTTAGAGGTATCAAGTAGCTTTGGTGGTTTTGGATTAAGTTTCTTCTACAATTGCTTCCATTTAAAGGTCACGAAAAAGCCCGGTTCAGACAAGGCCTCAAAGCCCAATAGACCAAAATATTTGCGGCAAGCAAAGGCCTAGCCCAGAAAAAAAACCCGCTTTAAAAGTCCTGATCATGCCCTTTTTTGCAAAGTCCGTCTCGACCTATGCCTTAAAATGCCCAAACCCTTTTTATTGCTCTTGAAAACAAGTTTAGAAATCCCGGTCTTTGTACATCTCTACTTTAACTTTTATGATATTGCCAACCCTTAACCAACTTTCCAAATCTTTATTTTATTTGACATCTTCTATCACACTTGTCACAAGCCAAGGGCTTCTACGGTCGCCCAATTCTTCAAAATAGAAGATCAAAGTTGCATATAATCATACCCTGCTCAGACCCCACCTTCTAACGTTTTCTATGATACACTTCTCACAAGCCAAGGGCGTTTACGAAAACAATGCCCTACTCTTCAAAATAAAGATCAGGACTGCATACATCAAACCTTCCTCAGGACGACCACCTCCAGATACCAAATGGGATATACTGTGTTCGATCGGTCTGATATCTCAATATTTTATATTAGTACAAAATCTAAACACATCAACAAGCTCCAACCCCAATTTCAACCACCCACCAACCCTTCATAAAGAAGGGAATTTAAATACAATAACCAGAGTTGAGGTTACAAAACCCAACTTATATTAAAAAAAACTAATATTCCAATAACTTCTCCTTACATTGAAAAACTGGGAAAAGCTAGCAAAACACCTTTGTACATCATGCCATCCCTCTCCCAATATCACATATGTAGATATATACAATCATATTATGTTATATATAGATATATAGATATTATATATCTTATAACAATAATAATAATGTTAAAGAAATATAACAGCTCCAACTGTTCAAAATTGAAAACATCCATCCATCATTTATCATCAAAGAGTTGCCTCCAGTCACCATGGAAGTTGGAAGCATCTTGATGCACCTTCTTACTTAAGTTTAATTATTTCAACTGTTGTCAACTGCCATAACCTATGTATAAAATATCATACTCCCTCCCTCCCTATCCACCTACAAACATATACCTGCCAATAGCACACAATCTTCTATTAATACTTCTATACATGCTTCATTTGTATTTCAAAACAACATAATCACATATATATACACACACACACACATACATAAATACAACAGAAAAAGTTTATATTTTGAGAAATAACCCGGAATATCATACATATTCATCATGAGTATCTATCACGACATTTTGTGTTCTCGAAACCTTTATTACGAAAACTTGTGTTCTCAAATCTTTTTTAGGAGAGAAAAGGAAAGGAAACAGAAACAGAAGAAATATAATGACAAGTTTCCTCCCAAAACTAAGGTACGGAAAGGAAAATAATTAAGAGCCTCATAAAGGGATTATGAAAATTACAAAACTACCCTATCCTTTCATTTTAAAGGATATATATCTTAAAGGAAAATAATTAGACCCCCTTAAAAGGATTACGGAAATTACAAAACCACCCAACCTTTCATTTTAAAGGATAAATTTGTAAAATTGACATATTTCCTTTCTCACCTATTAAGAAGATGAAATTTTATTTTCTTTCTTCCTTCCCTTCATTTTCCTTGCATCTCGAGAACACAAATAAAAATTTTATTTTCTATTTCTTTTCTTTTCTCTTCTCAAAATAGTTAAGGTTTCCATTTGAACCCGACCATACACAAACATAAGCATGCACATTTATTTCTAACATATATACTAAAAGTAGTAAGAACGGAGTTAGTTTACCTTACCTAGTTACTGTAAAAACCCTATGCATGCTCGGGACTTGAAGACGACGGAAGAGTCTTTGTGTCCCTTGCATCCATGCCTTCTGCAACCGATGAATTGTCCTCCCCCCGTGAATTTAAGCTTCCAAGGTTCATTCGTTGAACCTCTTCTCTTGTATAAATAAAGATCTTACGCACCATGCCACAAAATTCCCTGATAAGAGAGTACTCAGAATACTCGAAACTTTTGAAAATACAACNGGGGGAGGGGGGGGATTTGATGGAAGTGGAATCCATCAAAGGAATCTTGACTTTCAAAGAATTGGAATGGAATTTGACCACACTTTTGGTTGGTAGGAATTTAATTCATTCACTCAAGCCAAAATTCCTAGAATTGTGGAATTCCATCAAACGGATTATATGAAGCAAACATAGGATTTGGAATTTGGTCAAAGGAATAATTCATTCCAATTCCTTCAAAATCCATGAACACCAGGGCGGTGTTTGGTTCGATGAATGGAATTTGACCATGCCTTTGGCTGGTAGGAATTCAATTCCTTCACTTAAGCCAAGGAATGATGAATTCCTTAAATTATGGAATTCAAAGGATTCCATCAAGTTCATATTGTGATGGTAGGAATTCAATTCCTTCACTTAAGCCAAGAAATGATGAATTCCTTCAATTATGGAATTCAAGGATTCCGTCAAGTTCATCTTGTGAACCAAACATCACTAAGAAATTTGGTCAAAGAAATTTGTCACTCCGATTCCATCAAATTCCTTTCAATTTCCGCAAACCAAACAACCCCTAAGTGTCCACATTTCTTGTTTAGTTTGTCCCAATATAAGTGTCCACTTTGGAGGAAATCATTACTCTGTGTATTATCAAGGCTAAAATGGTCAATTAGTTAATTAAAAAGCATAACAATTACACATTTCTAAAATCGTATGCCTTTTTCATTGTGGACATTTATTTTGGGATGGAGGGAGTTTTTTTACAAAACGAGTCCTTACTGCCATGGATCGTCTCCAACAAGCATCATGTCACCCTCATCGTCTGTGTACACAACCAACCAAGTCTTGTTGCGGGTTTTCAATTCTCCGTTGAATTCAAATAACTCGTCCAATTCAGCAATCAGTTCATCGTAGTTGTTGAACTTACTAAGATCCAGAGACCTACCAAGGGCAATCCCTTGTTTATGAACCTGTAAATAAATACAACTTGTAAATAGTTTGTGTGGGTATTTGTTGTATATAAATAATAGAGTAAATTGCAATTTTGGTCCCTGGGGCTTGTTGTTTTTCTTGGTTTTGGTCCTTACAGAATTTTTATTGCAAGAAAACCCCTATGGTATGCAAAAATGTTTGGTTTTGGTCCCTCCCACTAACAGAACTTAAATTCCATCCGTCGACTCCCCCAAATACCTTGCACATGACATTAAAGTAGTCATTTGATCTCTGAAATATGAGATGGCAACGAAATTACAGAAATAGTTTTTTAATTTACCCTCATTTCAAAGATAAAATGACTACTTTACCCTCATGTGCAAGGCTGACAGGGGGTGTTAACTGATGAAACTTAACTTCCGTTAGTGGGAGGGAGCAAAATCAAGCCTTTTGTGCATACCATAAGGGTTTTCTTGCAAGAAAAACAACAATCCACAGGGACAAACATTGCAACTTACTCTAAATAATATATACTTAAAAAACATACAAACCTATAATACAACCAATACCTTTGTACAGCTCCTTGTCGAAACTCCCTGCACTTTGTCCCTCACTTGGGGTTGGGAATTTTGATACTGCGCCTCTCGCTCTTTTCCCACAACTTTCGGACTCTTCGATTGCTCAAATCTCTGATCGGATTCAAACGTGGGGTACAATTGCGATTGCAACCCTTGATGCGTGTTTCCCGCTTCATCAGACACAACCTTGTTACCAGCAAGTGGTACGCCAAATATTTTGCAATTTCCGTCCTGTGGCTTCCTGGCCTCGTTCTGGTGAGCCATCGGAGAGTTAGGCATCACATCGTTAGAATGAGAGGGCATTTGTAGATATGAAGGAATCGGTGGCGGCATCATCCACTTCCCGTGTTGCTGCTCGGTACCCCTCCGATTACGATGAACGGAATACTCGCCAAAGGCACTACTCCTACCATCTTGAACGCCTTGTATGGTCGATCCCAACAAGTTGAGGGATAGATTGGAGGGCATGGTGGACCACGGGTTTGACCGTAGGCTGAATTTTTCTTCGGTTTGACCAGCGGAGGGTGCAGAGAATTCAGTTGAGGTGGTGTGGGACCCGAACCCAGATAATAGGTCAGTGAACGAGGATTCGGCAGGCCTGCCGAAGGGTAGGATTTTCTCGGTTGGGTAACGTCGGGAGACAGAAACTGCATCGATTTTGTCATCGTTGATTACGGAATACGGCCATTGATTCGGGGGCCGATTACATGACTCTGATTCGTTACTCTCGGAAAATGGGACTCGCAATGCTGGTAGTTCTTGCCCTTGCAAGACTCTTGAAAATGCATTTGCGGGTGAAGGGTCTGCTGCAGCCGCTTTTGATGAACCTATATCGAGTTCACTTGTTAAGAAACAAAATTCAATGTATAGAGGGTAAAATGCAACAAAGTTCGCCTTAGGGGGTGTTTGGTTAGAGGTATTAAGAAGCACTTAATGGGGATTATAATAAAATAAATTGTTTGGTTTTCTATAATATAATGGGCTCATTACCCAGAAGCCCAAATTTTCATTCCCTTTTTCATTCCTCGGCCTGAACCAAACAGACCCTTAGTTTCTATCTAATGTAGCAAAGATTAGATAGAAACTGTTTGGTTTTCTATAATATAATGGGCTCATTACCCAGAAGCCCAAAATTTCATTCCCATTTTCATTCCTCAGCCTGAACCAAACAGACCCTTAGTTTCTATCTAATGTAGCAAAGATTTTTATCTCTTAAATCAATGTAACAAGGTTTTCAAAATTCCCTATTTAAACATAACCAATCAATATTTCCTATTTTATACCCATTTCGACCATTCTGACCGATAACCCGCTGAAAGTTTGTTACATTGATTAAAATATAAAATTTTGAAGTAACAACATCAAATAGGAAATTTTTTAAGAGAGATATTCTTTGTTACACTAAGCGGCTGTTTCTTTTTCAAAAAAATACCTCTTAATTCTGAAAATTACGAGGTTTTGCAGACTTAGCCTGTTTGTTTTAATTTTTAGGAAAGGTCTGAAAACCTCTTACCGTCCTCTGAAATTTTAAGAGGTCCACCATCCACCTCTTAGTTTTTAGATGTGAAATCATACTTCAGACCCCTTAAAAAACAAACACCACCTAAATAGGATCTGAACCATAAATAGATTCGTCAGGATTGTGAGACACAGCAAGAGAAGGAAATACCTTCTCTTGTAAGAACAGAGGAATCAGGAGATGAAGGCAGCATGCTTGATCGAGGTCTTTTTTGTTTATGCACCGGAAGTGGACTAATTGCAGGAGGGGTGAGAGCGGGTTCTATTTTCCACGGTGAAACTCTCTCTGGACGAGGAATAGTCGAAGTTTCATCCCATCGTACCTACAGGAGAATAACAGAAAGTAAGATTGCATGATATTAAGGGGCCATTTGTTTTTAAAAAAATGCCTCCTAAAACCTCCTAAGTCTGAAAATTAAGAGGTTTGCAGACTTCAGGCTGTTTGTTTATTTTTAAGAAAAGGTTTGAAAACCTCTTACCATCCTCTGAAATTTTAAGAGGTGCACCATCCACCTCTTATTTTTTAAGACTTTAGACCTCCAAGAAAACAAACACACCTAAATGAAGTGAAAAATATAAAATTTTCATTATTGCTAATATTTACCTTTAGGCATCTCCACTTAGATTCAGGCCACCTTTTTGGATCAGAGTCTTCAATCCCAACTATTGTTCCAGTAAATCTACAGGATAAAAGAAATTATCATTTGACAACTTGGACACCGAAATAAATAAATTTCAGAAATATAGAATAAAAAAGATCAGCTTAAAACATCAGGGGTAGCAAATCCACTAGCTATACCTTTGCTCTGGAGCTTCTTCGCCTTCAAACCTCATTTTGAATCTCATCCCTATAGAGTAGTTGTTCTTGATCGACTCCATGTACTGGTCATAAGGAACAATAAACTCTGCAGGGCTAGTCCTATAGCAATTTATGTTGAAAAAATATTAGTGGGAAACAGGGGAAAAAATGAGATCACTTAACCACAAGGGTTGTGGCATAGTGGTTGGGGTCCATCAATGTGGTGGAATATCCCATCTTCCCAGGGTTCAATTTGAGACGTAAGTACATGTGTTTTTCTATAAAATAGAAAAATATGGATAAAACTCTAAATGTAGAGAATTCTCTAAATCTCTAAATGAAGAGAGAGAAATATTATTTTAATATCTTCCACCAATAACATAATTGATTGTTGAAAAGTTTTTTAAAAAGATTTATTGGAATATTAAATGTAGTGTATATTTTAATAACACAACTAACGATGGATCTCTAAAATAGAAAATTTGTTGGAGTTGGAAATAAAAGGTTTTAAGATTTTGACTTTTCATTCTTTATTTAGAGAAATTGTAGAAAAGCGGTTCGAGATACTCTTAAGAATTAACATATCCTCCACTTTGTACAGTCAACTTTTCCAAGGTAGCATTAAGATCCGCTGTAGTGATCACATACCTAGGTTTATAATATATTGTAAACATTGTTCCTGTCTGGATGGCATGCCAGGCGGTCGCAAGGACTCCAAGATGCATGCTATGACTGGATATGACCGACGATGGGACGTTTGTCTGCTGTCTCATGGCGCGTCTTACCCCCACACGAAGCTCTCCATTCTCACCTCTATATATACCATTTACTTGTAAGGTATCAGAAAGTAAATACAAAAAATTGACAAAAGTAAAGGAAACAGGATAAAATCAAGGAGTGAGACTTGTTGTTACCTTAGGAATATAAAGGCATCACCAGCAACGAGCCTTTTAGAACTAACAAAGACACTCCAACCACTCTGAAGGAGATGCCTCCGAGGTTGACCTGTCATTGACAAACAAAGAGTAAAACAAATGTGGAAAGGCATAGGTATACATCACTGGAAACAAATTCGGCATTTAATTAACTAACAGACACTTCTCAGTTTTTTTATAAAAAAAAGGTACAAGGTATGGGTTTTAAAAAAGCTTGAAGCTTCATAATCCGTAATTTATACAGGAGAAGAACATAAATAAAGTGAACGAATCAAATTGCACGTATATAAACAAAAACATGAATGTGGTCTTGTTCCCTTCTACCATATTTATACATGTTGTAGGTATGCGTGTGTGTATAGGGTCAGGTTCAGGGGAAAACCAAGGAACACCCTTGTAATTTTTAATATGCAAACGTGCATAATGCACAAGTGCATAATAACCAAAAAACAGCTTAATTTATTGTTGTGCACAAGCGCATTCGGTCCAGATGTGTGTGTGTGTGTCTCGGTTTTCCCTTTTTTTGAGGTTTTCCTTTGAACCTCCCTCTATGTGTGTGTGTGTCTATGAATATATATATATATATATAGGGTTCCGGTGAGAAGTGTCAAATATGGTGAGAAGTCTAAGAAGTGGGTTATCAACCGTTGGATAAGAAATGGACGAACATTAGGATGAGATCACCGAGATAAGATGCACCGGATCAATTCCCTTTTAAGCAGCAATTCATGGGAGGGTGTTTGATTAAAAATGATCAACGGTTTAAGAGTACTTTTCGCACTTCTCACCAAAAATAGCACTTCATATCAGATTATACAAACCCAAACTCTAGGCGAAGCTGTTGTTTCATAATTGAGCATGTATCTGGCAATTACCCCGAAATATGTGCCTGAAGCGCCATTCGCTTCCATGCAAATCCTTCGCTACCAGCTCCTGTGTTGGAGGTTGCCTTGACATGTCCTGCCATAACCAGATGACCATATAGGCCTAAGTAACAAAACCCAAATAAACAAACCAAAAGAATGACCATCTTTAGGGTGTAAGTTACTAACCAACTGAGGAAGACATTCGTCCGCATGTCGTCTCAGAACAGAAAATCCCCCATGAGTACTCGTATCAGAAGCAGTCAACGTCTTGCAAAAAGAATGCACATGAAATCTAGATTGGGCAGGCGGTGGTGCTTCCTTCTTAACAGAATTTTCATCTTGCTGTTGTTAAACAAAATTCCGTATAAAAATAAAGCTATCAAAAGCTATACAAACATATCAACCGGTTCATCAGGATGAAGAAAAACTCACATCTTGTTCTGGCATCAAAGTTATTTGAGCGAACACCTCGTCTGTTTCTTGTTCGGCCTACAAACACAACCACACAAAAATTATTCAAAAATAGCCAACATCGGCCGAGCTAAAAACCCTCTACCACAAACATCAAATGCTCTTTGGTAGGGGTGCTCAAAAAACCGACCAGCCCGATCATAAGATGACATCATTACATGTAATACCTAAATATTCGATGAACTAGATATATTCTTTTGAATGATCGATAGTATTTCAAAGAAAGATTTCGTTATTCTTTATGTTTTCAAATTGTTTTTACTTTGTTTAAACCCAACCCGGATAAACCGGCCAACAACCCATGGTTGGGTTGCACTTTTGTTTGGGTTGGGTCGTAAATTTTTCAAACCGCCAATACGGCTGTTGAAATGCCTTCAACCCGATCAAACCCAACCCATGAGCACTCCTACCTCAAATTCAACGAAGTATCTTCATAATTGTACCTTCAATTGCACATTAACAACGCGGCAAAGGATCTTCGACGGAAGATCATACACCGGCATCTGTTGTTCCGGAACCTGATGTGTTGACGCCTCAACCTAACAAACAAATAATCAACAAAAACTCCTTCAAATTACGAATGGACTAGAATCAACCCATCAGCAGTGACCTTTTCCAAACAAAATCACACAAGATCGAAGATAAATTTGCAGTAAATAAAGGTAAAATTAACACAGCAGCTTCACAAATTAGCGCTAAAAAAAACCTTAAAAAACACACAAATTAATACAACTTTGAACCTCTTCGAATTAGGAATGGACTAGAATCAACTCATCAACGGTGACCTTTTCGAAACTCAATTCACACAAATCGAAGATGATTTTGCAGCAAATAAAGGTAAACTTAACACAGCAGCTTCACAAATTAGCGCTAAAAATAAAAATTAAAAAAAAATACACAAAAATTACTACAAATTCGAACCTGTTCGATGTGTCCTTGAGGAAAATAAAACACAAGCTCATTTTCACGAGGTACCGTAACCAGTGGACCAGCACAAGCTCGCCATAGCTCCTTGTAAAGCGCCACATCCGCATCAACTAACCAAAAACCAGAAGGAAAACAACAATTAATCACCACCTTATGAACTCCTAAACTCAATTTCACCATAAAAAAACACCTTCAGTTTACCTTTTCCGGCACCGGTACCCGCCGGAACGCCTCTAGAATCACCGCCGACGTCACTCTTATCCCCAAAACCAGCCAGCGAAAACGTATCCCTATTACCTTTACTCGAAACCTCCGACGACGTCATCTCACCACGATTAATCGACTCTCAACACAGATCTCTAACCTAAACCACCATAATTCTCGACAAAAACCCTAACTCTCCACCTTTCAAACCTCAAATCGCAAGTTTTACAACGGATCAAACACGAAATTCAGCCTGAAAACAACTTCATAACCGAATCAAAAACGAGCAACCTCAACACCGGAAGAGCTTCACCATAATTCTCAACAAAAACCCTAAAACTCCACCTCTCGAGGCCTCAAATCGCAGGTTTTTCAACGGATCAAACACGAATTCAGGCCGAAAACAAGCTCAGAATTGAATCAAAATGAGCAAATTCAACATCTAACATCAACAATCGAAGGGGATTTTTGTTGATTTTTGATGATTTTTCTTTCTCTCTCTCTAGAATTATGGAAAAATGGTGGTAAGAGAGGAAACAAGAAGATATTGATCGACTGGTTGGAGGTCAAAACTGGTGTTTTGCAGTAAATTTCGAACCGGTGGTCCAAATCGAGCTAGTGTGACCGGGTATTTCCTGTTACTTGGACCGGGTTTTTTTTTCTATAGAGCAAATTACATATTTGGTCCTTATGGTTTACACATAATTGCACTGTTAGTCCCTATTTTATAACAATAATGAATTTGGTTCAGATGGTTAATGGTTTACAATTTCATACTTTTTTATTCCTATTTCCTAACATTTTTAGGAATCTCTTGTTAAGTAGGTTAAGAAAATGATTAAGGTTGTGGTTGGTAAACTCGCTGATAAACTAGCTAGTAACTAATAATCTAGCTTATTAGCAAATTACGGTGGTGTTTGTTTACCTCTTAACAGTTCCATTCAGAGGCAATCTCTAAATCGTTAAGAGGTGAATCCTGTTTGGCAAAAAAATGGACTGCCTCTTAATGGTTCCAAAACCCTCTGAATGGTTTAGTATCCTGGACGTCTCTTAACCATTTAGAGTCCTGATTTCGNATCATAATAGCCTCTTAATCATTCTGACCACTTAATCATCCAGCACCAAACCATTCAGCAACTCCCAAACAGCCCCTACGTTTGGCAAAAACTAGCTTATGGTACATAAAATAACCAAAAAAATGTATATTGGGGTATAATAATTAATATTAATAAGGAAAAATTTGGAAAAAGCTATATAAAACTCCAAAAAGTTATTCCCAGGTACCTTATTAAAAAACCAGCTTATAAGCTATTTTTTGTTCATCCAAACATGTACGAAAAAAATAAGCTAGCTTATAAAGCTAATTTGTGTTTACCAAACAATGCCTAAAAATACCCTCTAACTTAACGTACTTAACAAAAGGTTTCTAACAATGTTAAGCCATCGGGACCAAAAGGAGCGTAACATTGTAAACCATATGGGTCAAATCCATAATTATTTTAAAATAAGGACTAACGGTACAACTAAGTGTAAACTACAAGGACCAAATGTGTAATTTACTCTTTTTATTTTTATCTACCGGGGTGGTGAACCAAATCTAAAACGATATCGTATTTTGGCCTTTTGCTATAATTCTATGCCCCATAAAAATCGGCCATGCTTCCGACCAATATTAATCAATTTAGTAATTTATTTTGTATTTTATTTTATTATGTTTGGAAAAAGTTTGTAATATGTATGTTATAATAAAATTTTCGGCAAATCAAGCATGATTTTATAGTTCAACAGTTAGAGATGGACAAATCTAACCGGTTATATCGGTTATGCCAGTTAACCGGTAATCGGGACCGATAAGGACCAGCTAAAAATGGCTCACCTAGGAACTGGTTAAGGCCCAGTTAGGTAAAATGAAGGCCCGGTTAGGCGAGGCATGGTCAAAAGAATGATCATGCCCGTTATTTATATGATTCAAAAAATTTAATATAACGGTTAACTATCCTTTGTGAACGGTCATATGAGCTTTTTTGGCTTTTAGGGTGTTTTTGGTGTTCTTGAAAAACTCTCATTAGTATAAAAAAAATGTTCGCAATTATCGCATTCTTGCGATCTCATTTTCGTATTCGTTATTCCTACATGGAAGTTTCTACGCTTAAGTTATTCCTACACGAAAGGTAGATTTATAAATTAAATTTAGTTTTCTGATTTTGTGTTAAAAACAGTTAAAAAAATCGGTTAAAGCAACGCCTTATTAAAATGACTAGTTATATTATACATAAAATAGAAATAGAGAATGTTAAATTTTATACATTTGGAAAAATCTTTAAAACTTTATATATAAGATAGTATTTTAATTATTTCCCTCCAATACATATATCAAAAATAAATGTTTAAAGCGGAAAACTATATTTTATTAATCTTATACGATGCTTTAATGATATAGTTGATAGTATATTTGCTACAATAGAATTGCTAATGTAGTTGGGTGTAGTTTTTTATAAAGATTTTTGGCTTTTATTACTCTATTCTTAAAAAACTATAATGTTGATCTCAGAGGTAATCTAATTTATTTGCTTAAGCGATGGATTGATGAAGATTTATTTTTAATGTTGATCTCAGAGGTAATCTAATTTATTTGCTTAAGCGATGGATTAATGAAGATTTATGGTATTAGTTTGTTTAATTTTTTAGGAAGAGGCAAAAAAAGGTTTTGAATAATTTTTAGGTATTTATGGTATTAATTTGTTTAAAGTGGGTTAATGAGGGGTTGTGGATTATTTTATGTAGTCGTTTGGCTTAATAGATAAGCCATAAGACTGGGCTTATCTAGCTCAATTGGTCTTCCTAAGGGCGGGTAACATCCTGGGGGGGGGGTTGTGGATGGGATTCCAGTCTACCTGAGTTTGATCCCAATGAGAGAAAATTGAGGGTATGAGGATTACTCAGTCATTGGGCTGGTCAAGTCATACACTGGGCTGCCCCCAGCCTAGTCAAAGACTGTGGTTAGGCTCTAGATCTAGCGTAAGCTGGGCCAGGACAGCAGCGGATTAGTGGGCTGCCCTGCGTATGTCCCATGCCGTCGGAGAGGTGTGCGTGTGTGTATTCGTGGTAGTCATTCGTTAGTTCAATGTCGTTATATCTTCCAAAAGAAATAGATAAGCCATAAGAACACTTATGTATGACTGAATTTAAAGGTGGCAATCGTGATTTGCTGTGAAGTTTCAAGTGTAAAATTTTGCTGGTTTCACAGAAAGACCTCAAATATTGCATTAAAAATGTCATTTATTTATCCATATTAAATGGTATTTAAGATTCTTTTAAATAGTAAATGATGATTATGTAACAAATTAAAACTGTTTTTTTTATTATTAAGGAAATAAAGTTTTTTTTAATCATGATTTGCATAAATAACTAGTTTGAAAATTATGTGTAACTATTTAAAACCAAAATAGATTTTAAACACTTGTTTATTCTTACGCAAATGAATGTTTATGGTTAATTTGCTATTTTAATTGTAATTTTGAAAGATAAAAATGATGATTCTTTTCTTTTTAAACAAATAAAACTTAAATATATATAAATATGCATGTTGTTTATTTTACAATAAAATATAAATTTCATATAAGCACATGTTTTTATCATTTAATTTTTTAAACAAAGCACATGTTTTAACTATTAGGTTTTGAAAAAGAAAGCCCATTTTTTCCTCTTAAGATATGACAACAAAATAACTTAAATATATTTGTTGCAAAGTGCAAACATCTAAACCCAAACATCCTATCTTCTATTTTTTTTTTAGACCATGAGTTATACTCCTCAAATTACTTAAAGCTATCTAATGTCATATCAGTTCCACGGCAGCTTTTCATTGCCTATTCAAATTTATCCAAAACATATTTTATGCCAAACCCAAGCTTATCCACATATTTTATTTTATTAAATAATTAATAAAGAAAAGAAAAGAGAGAGAGAAAGAGAGAAAGGGGGTCGGGTGGGGTGGCCTAAGAAAATCAAGGCTAGCTCAGTTGGTTTCCCATGAGCGGTAACATACTTGGGGAGACCCGGGTTCGATTGCATGGGGGAACAATTGAGTCCTTGAGGAGTACCCAGTCCTTAGTGGTTCAGTCATAGAATGGTTCGCGCCCCAGCTCAAAAAGTCAAATACTTAGGCTGGGAATAGGCCCAGTGTAAGCTGGGTCGGGACAAGGCGGACTAGGGGGCTGCCAGTTGGATGCTTGATACCGCCTTGGAGGCGTGCGTGCGTGAGTATGTCCGGTGGTAGTCGTTCGAGAGGTTCGGTGCCACCATGCCTTCCAAAAAAAATAAATCAAACCATCCATAGTGGTGACGGCTCTTGCCAATGGTACCCGTCGTCACATCAGTTTTCCACTATCTTACCAAACTCTTACCAATCCTTACCAATTCAACCACACATATA
>LUCG01032916.1:0-45071 GCA_001633085.1 Carthamus tinctorius | reverse complement strand
TATAGAGAGAGAGAGAGAGAGAGAGAGAGAGAGAGATAGGATCAAATGGGAATGCTAACTATTTAAGAGAATATGAAAATGGCCAAATCACGTGCAAAATCACATGTGATTCAACCATTCTCTTAAATAGGTACCATTTTCGTTTTAACCCGAATCTCTCTCTCTCTCTCTCTCTCTCTATGTATATATTCATGTTTCTCAGGATATGGATTTAACGTTCTTAGAAACTGTGTAGGTTCCCATACAATGGAGGTAGCTATGAAGCTCCTTCAGTTGACGATAAGTAAACTTTCCCTGGATACGATTACCAAAGAATACTATTCGGAGTTGTCATCAGCGGTAAGCTCATTTCCACATGTTCATAAATACCATATCAATTATTGAGTCATATAATAATGTTATCCATTAGTCATTTCTGTGTATGCAATTTCTAATAATATAATGATGTAATCAAGCATTCCTTCTTGTTGCGCAGGTGACAGTGCTAGCAAGGCAGTTTGCTGTGTTGCACAATGCTCTGAAATTTGAGGCACTTCACCTTCTATCAACGATCCTCTCCTCAATATATGCTGTATGTACATCTAATCATTATTTCATATCACACTTATATCATCAAATGTAAACGTATTCCCGTGAGTTATTCCCTTTGAGACTAACTATTGCTGTATGGTACATTTGCTACTAAAAGTATTATTTCATTTTGAGATTGCAATGTTATGTTAACGAGTTATGTGCTTATCAGGCACCTGTTCATGAAATTCTTCGTACAATGAGCAACAAAACGTGGTTAATGTATGTACGTGTTGGTGTTGTGGCAGTTCTGCAAAACCGTGTTGGTAAGTTGAAGTCATTGTATGCTTGATTATGATTGCAACAAAAATATTATATCTCCAATTGATATTATTGATAGAATACTAATATTAATTAACTTATAAATCTTATCCACTTTGATATGCAGCACCGGAGCAAAGACTTGAGGCTCTTATGTTGGCTGAGTCCATTATGTGTATTGTTGGTGAAGGATGGCTTATTGGGCAAATGAACTTACCCGACACACAAGACCCTATTCCAGCTGACAGGTATGTGATCTTTATTAAATTGCCAACATGGCAACATATTGTATTTCTTGCCATGTCAGCTAGTGCTCTTTCTTATCATGGCTTTATTGCTCTTCAGGTGTATATTGCTTGTTTTAGAGTCATCAAGGGTCGAAATTGCTGTTCTTCTCAATGACATAGCATATTTGAAATACGAGAAGGCCAAAGACTCACTAGACAACGAAGCCTTTCTTCTAAAGCAAAGAAATCTCGGCACTGCGTTTTCGTTAGTGGAGAAGACGATCAAATTGATTTCAAGTGTCGCTGCAGATGAAGGTGTGCACTCACTTCAATCTGAAAATGAGTTTACGGGTTCTTGTTGACACATTATACAGTAGATTCTGTTTTCATCCGTTTTTCATCTGTTTTCCATGTTCAGGTAATATCATCAGTGACAAAATGTTTACAAAGATAATCACTGGGCTTAACGAGACAGTTGCTGTTATCTTAGACTATCTTCGAGATGCCAAGGTGTTCATATTACTTTCGGGTGTTCAAGGTTATGATGTAGCTTTCATGTATTCATAATTGTAACTTTTTTTGACAGGATCATGCACAACATAAAGGGGATGATCTTCTTGCTTCGGTGCGGATAGTTGGGAGGTATATTTGTGTCCAATTATTATAAACTTTCTTTTTTTTTTCTTTACAACTATATCATAACTTATGAAGCTAAATCACTTTGCATTTGGTCCCTCCATTAACGGCTGTTAACTTCCATCCGCTAAGTGAGGGGTGTTTCGGTCTTTTTCTTTATTTCCTCATTTTTTTTAAAAGATAAATAATTCTTTCTGTTGCAGTTATCTTGCTGAGACTCCAGCTGCATGCAATGACAAGATTAGGGAGCTTTTGGGGTATTTGGTTTTGGTTGAAGGTGAAGATGAACAGAGGTTTGTCTGTTTCTAATTTTCATTTAGTTGGTTACTTGTTTCATTCTCTACTCATTTTTGTGAAATAGTTGGAGGCTAAATGCTTTTTTATATTCACTTGTCAATGGATAGCCCCTTCTCTTCAGTTTGCTTCCTGCTTCCAATGCTATGCCAAATAACAATGGAGATTGATGGATGTCGGCTTATAGCCTCTTCTGGAGCGTATAAAGCAGTAAGTTATTGTCTTACTTAGATACTTATTTTGCACCAAATCCGTCAATAAATGTTACATATGATGTCTACCGATCTTTTCTAATTAAACGTTGGTTTAATTTGAAGGTTGTAGAATGCTTAATTAAGTTGCTTTTGGAAGATGGTGGTACAGTTGAGGATAATGGTCCGATTTTCTTGGCATGTGATACAATCTTAAATCTTCTTTTGAAGGTATGTTACTTTCTAGTATGCCAGTTTCCCAATTTTTGGAAAAGGTTCATCTAGGCCTTGCGTAGACCACATCCTTAGCAATTTGGTAAATAAGATACAGTCGTCTAAGACAGAACTTGGCCACAGGATGCTAGCGCTTGGACTCGAACCCGGGTAGATGGGGATATTCCACCACACCTGTAGGCCTTTTGCAAGTTTCTCAATTCCATGTCACCCTAAGGGGATGTGGTGGAATATCCCATCTGCCGTGGGTTGGCTTCCAGGTGTCCACAACAATTGTGGCCATTGAGTTTATCAAGACTGATGTCTTACAATTGCACTTTGCCATGATTAGTGTGGGCATAACTTAGGATATCCTTAAAAAAACCATTTCATGTCACCCTTTTGGTTAATTTTTATCGACTTATGTGTTTTTTTTGTCTCACTAGAGAGAGCAGATTGGACTGCAGTTGGATGATTCTTATTTTATCAAGCTATTGGGTGTGTTGTCATCATGGGCAGGTATCAGTTAGCTTTTATATATTTCTTGTTCATTTATCTCTTTAACACTCAACAATATTTAGACTTGGGATCATGTCATGTGAGACCCATATGTTTTTGTGAGATTCGTGAAACCACAAAATAACACTGAATCTTCATAGCAAAATACTGACATTCAGTGTTTTTGCTGTAAAAATATGGTGTTCTTTGCATCTCTTCTATGTTTTGCTGTGAAAGTTCAGTGTTATTTTGTGATCTCACGGTCATGGGAATCCAACCCAGAGTTTTGATTTTGATATATTTTGTGGTTCGTCAGAGAACGCTGTTGACTGCTCTAGTACCATGATGGCTTCAAGCATTTGTGCTTTGATCCTAGATTTAACATCCGAGGCGGCTCTTCAATGCCATCCACACTTCAACCGTAATAATCTAATCAGTTTGTCACGGCTCATGAGGAGAAGTATGGCGGCTTCATATAGTAAAGTAAGTTGTCAAAACTCGTTCCTTTTTATGACTTGAGGGTATTTAAGACATTTAGCAAATGGGTGAACATCGATATCTTATCTTTACAATGGCTGCAAATATCATGAGTCCAAAGAAACATTTATTTTTTTGTCAATCATTACTGATATTTTTTTTTATCCAGGATACTGAGGCAGATCTTCTTCAAATAGTCATCTCAGGTATATCAAACATCCATTTGTACCATTTTTCCATATTATTTGTTGTGGTTCTCATTTCGTTTCTTGTATATCGACTTAGAAGAATCTGAAGGTTTTTGTTTTCCTTGGGTTGTGTAGGATACTCGAGGTGGGCCAATCGGTATCCCAATGTCAAAGCAGCTGTTGAGGGGAAGTAGTCAGGTTCATAAATTTTGTAGCTTTACTATTTTGAAGATATGTTCAACAACTTCATTATAATATTATGTCCTTTTCGGAAATGGTTCGCCTAGACTGATCCCATTGCAAGTTCCTCAGTGTAGGCTTCACCATAGCCTTGAGGTAAATCTCCCAATGGCCAGGCTGATCCCATTGGGATGTAGTGGAAAATATCATCTACTCCAGATTCAAATCTAGGCGTTGCCAAAGCTCTTATGACCATGGAGGTACACCTACGATGACCGTAAGCCATTGGTGGTCGCCTGAGAAATTAGTCAGTGTGTGTAAGCTTACCTGGAAACCCACGGTTACCCAAAAGAAAATTCTTCCAATGACCATATACATATTGTAGATGGCAACATTCAAACCTAGGTTGGTTGATTTTATCATCCCTTGTCTTTATCCACCACGTTACCACCTGTATGGTTTTGAATATCCATTGATCATACAGTTCACTCCATAATCTGTTATTATGTTGCTATTTTTAGATTGAAGTGTTATAAATTGCATTCCATTCTAGTAATACAATTCAAAAAAAAAAAATTTGTCCGAAGTAGTCAATTTGACCCCCTCCCTCTTTATAGCCACTTTTCTATTTAGTTGACTAAAATAGTCAAGATTTTGTAAGTTGTACTTTACCAAATTGCGAAATCCACTTTTCTGAATGTAATACTCGTAACAATTTCGCAAGTTTCTAAAGTGCTAGTTGCGAATTGCAGATGTGGAACTCCCACCTTAGCAACTTGCAAAAATAGTACTTGCCATGTCAACATTTCAAAAGTAGCATTTTAACAAGTTGATAAAATGTTACTTTTTGAATATTAAATCCATAAAAATTATTTTTAATGGGTTGCTAAAGTGTTACTTAAGAGAAGGGAGAGAGCATCTCCAATGCATAAGCTCTTTCATAGTTCCAAGGATGTTCGACATTTATAGTAATGTACTTAAATATTTGAATTTTAATGTTAAATAATTATGGTTTTCAATTCACATGGGCTTTAAAACGACAAATTAAATGAGAAACCTTTATAAAACAAGGATAGATTATTAAAATGTAATTAATGAAAAAGTTTTTTTACATTGAAGAAGGTTTTAAAGGCTAAGGTTTTGTTTAAAAAGTTAGTGGAAAGCTTATATGAGAAAAGGAAAGTCGCATCTCCAACAACATTGCTAAAATAAAAAAATTTGGATTTTTTCTTCCTAAGTTGCTCCAACAGCATTGCTATATGATTTGCTAAAATAGAAAAAATTGAAGATTTCTCTAAATATAGAGATTTCTTAAAAGTCTCTAAAAGATGAGAGATAAACATTATTTTAATGTATTCTACCAATGGCATAATTTGTTGTTTAAAACTTTTTAAAAAGTTTATTGGGATAATAAATATAATGTATATTTTAGTAATATAAATGATGATAGATTCTCTAAAATAGCAAAGCTGTTGGAGATCAAAAGATAAAGTTTTAGAAATTTTGATCTTCTATTCTCTAATTTAGAAAAAATATAGCAATGCTGTTGGAGATGCTCTTAATGGCTTATTGACAATGTGGAGGCTCTTGGTAGTTAAATAGTAAAGCATCTATAAAATGAATGGAGGCAGGAGGCATTGATAATGTACATAAAAGGCAGAGATGGTGGTCTCTGTTTCCTTAAAAAAACATCAACATAACCCACAAAAGATGCTAATAATGCTAGAAATGGTAGCAACAAAAGCAGCAGCTACCAAAAACTCTACAGACAAGACAGACAGACAGACGGCATAGGAATTTGTACAAGGAAAAACCATAACATCTCTCGACTTTTAGCTTAATTTAGTTAAGATAACGCCTGCAATTATTTGAATTGCAAGAACACAAAATCTTTTTACCTTCGTCTTCATTGTTAAAATGGTAGTCATAAGTTATCTCTTCTCCTGGATATATGTCCCTCTCCGCCAAGAACACAACCTGCAATGCCATCTTTAAAGTCAGATATATCGAATATATTTAGTTTGGATTTGGATTTGGATTTGGATGTATAAGGAGAGAAACAGTGAGTGAAAATTACCTTCTTTTCACCCCGCACGGTTATCACTTTGGCAACACAGTTTGGCTGGATATGAAGAGCAAAATAATCGCTAGTTAGTTCCAAAAAGAAAAAAACGGTAACCAAATACAACATTTGATAGATTTTAAGAGCATTTCTAGTAGATTCTCTATAATTTTTCTAAATAGAGAACTAAAAGTCAAATTCTGTAACCACTTGGGTTTTGGCACACTGGTTAAGCGCTATGGGGATGTAGTGGGAAGTCTCATCTACCCCAGGTTGCACTGCCAAAGCCCTTGTGGCAATGGAGGTTCACCTGAGATGACTCCAAACCAGTCGTGAATGTGATCGCGGGGGATTTTAAGGTTAATTATATTAAAATATTCTATAACTTTTTCAACCAAATGGATGCCTGATTTAAATATTCTAAGGAATAATAAGTTATTTTGTTAGAGAACAATATAGGGAATCTGTTGGCGCAAAATAGTGGAACAAAATATTCACTAATTCTGATAACTTTTGCTTCGCAAGGTTTATTTTGTTATTTTGTTAGAGAACAATATAGGGAATCTGTTGGAGTAGCCTTGTGATACACATGTGAAATAATTATCAAAAGAGAATTTTACCTGACACGAATGGTTGACAAACCGAGCAATTCCTCCTTTTCGTGTTGCATCGATTATATGTTCTTTATCAATCCTGAAAAAGTAGCAAGCACTCTTGTATTGCAACTGCTTTCCCGACTGATACTGGCTTTCTCTTCTATCAGCCACGCGTAGTCCCACGATCTCGCCAACATACTCCACAACCTAATTACAGTACACACAGTGAAGGTGTAAGTTGTGAGCTTTTGCAGTTTTTTGTAATCATAACGACAAGAAATTGTGGCACAGTTGGTTACAGGGTGGTATACTTGCAAGAAAATGGTGTATAACTGAGGATCATACCATTGCATTATGTGAAATGAATAACGATGTATATAGACCAAGAGCATGGATGCCTGATTTATATACAACCAAATGCTTCCAACCCTTCGACTGTTTATAGCGAGCATATTCTTTCTGCAAAATACAGCATGAGGCATAAGATTAGATAGCCCACCGTAGGATTCCAAAAGAGCCCTCGAGGAAACATGGGCCAAGTGTAGCCGGATTCCAAAAGATCCCTTGAGGAAAAATGGTCCAAGTGTAGCCGGATGAGGGTCTCAAACATATCCCATATGAGAATATGCAACCCTGTTAAAGCATCTCCACCATGTTATCTATAATTTCTCTAATATAGAGAACCATGTTATCTATAATTTCTCTAATATAGAGAACCAAAAGTCAAAATCTCTAAATAAAATTACATTTCACTCCAAACGAGATTCTCTACTTTAGAGTTTTCTAAAGATTATACAGTATTATCATCCCAATGCACTTTTTAACTTCTTTTTTATATAAAATAACAATTGTTTAATCTTATTGGTGGAAATGAATTAATAAATAATTTCTCCTACCTTCCATCAAGTTCAAAGGATTCTCTAAATTTGATTTTTTTTTTTGTTTTCTCTATTTTAGAGAATTTGTTGAAGCAAAATAGAGAACAAAATCCCCATTTCCTTTATTTTAGAGAATCTGTTGGAGATGCTCTTAGATTACTCTGCAAAAGAGCCTTTGAGAAGGGAGGTTCTAGCATGTATTAGGGAGAAACGGTCAAGTCTATCTGAAATGGGACTCTAAACCCATTCTTCTCTATCACCCCTCCCTTTTTCTCAAAGAACCAATAATAGATGCATAGTTTTGCGATGTTATTCCACAACAATGGACTTAAATTCAACATACCCGGAAATCATATTCCACATCTTGAACCGGCTGTGGCATCCTTTGAAGCCGCTTTTTAAGTGACATTAGTCGATTTATATGGTTCCAAGCATCTACTTGCTCTTGCCGAACCAGGCATCCACCAGAGCTTTGTTGACTATCATGCCTAAAGCCTTCTCGTTTCCGTCCCTTATAACCCTGATCCAGATCAAGAAACTATTAGATTATAGAGACACAAGTTTACCAGATATAGCACCAAATTGTACTTTGGTACAAGTAGACAAACCTCAGTTCGAGCACATGTTTCCTTTTCATCAAGAGTCGCAACTTGTATGCTCCGAGAGTTACTCTTAAGGTTACGCTCTTCTGTTGCATGAAGCTCACATCTCCCATAGAAACCAACCTTCTCATTCTCAGCTCCTTCAACCTCACTTTGCAGTAAACCCTATTTCCAAAGCAACAATCATATTGGCACTAAAGAAAATAAAACATAACAAACATTTCTTTGAATTCTACCTAAGCAAAATGGCATACAAATAACAACATTGCTATATGTAAATGAGGTTTAAGTGAGCCCGCAATTTGGAAAATATAACATATTTTGGGAGGTTAAGACCTTTCCATGGGCACACCAGGGATGGAAGTGAACTGCACAGTCCACAACTCTGCACCTTATGCAACAACCGCCAGGTCGTTTACACATTGAACAAACCTGCAAGTAAAATAACAAGAGGGATCATTTGCTTTGTTGCAGAATCACCATTGTATACATGACAGAAAACATAATCAGGAAAAGAACAGTTCTTTAGGGTGCGTTTGGTATCCAGACAGGACCGTACAAAACACCTGTCCAGCATTTGGTAAGACCAAGGTTTTAAAAATCCCAATCGGGACTCGAGGCGTTTTCCCTCTGCGAGGTGAGGCGTAAGCCTCGAGGCAGTCCGAGGCGTAAGCCTATATGTGTGTGTATGTATATATATAATACATAATATATACACTAAATATATACACAAATATTATGAGTGCATGCAAAGTGGAAAACATAATTCCATACCAAATAAAATTTATAAATACCAATAATAAACAAAACATAATTCTATACCAAATTTGTAATGTCATAAGTTCATAAAATTACTAGTTACAAGTCTAAAAGGTAAGAAATGGAGAAGAAGAAAAAAGAGTTTGGACTTTGGGGATGGAGGGATTCAGTGGGTTTCGTAGGAGAAGAAAAGAGAAAAAGAAGAAAGTAGGAGAAGAAACATCTCTTTTATTTTTTGATGTGTAAGATAAAAGGACTACCTAAAAAGTCTCTTTGTACTTTAAAAATATTAAAATACATTGACTTTTTAGTTTGACTTTACTTCAAGAAAGAAGTAATTCAAATTTCTACTTCAAGTCAAAATTCAAACGGTCAAAGCACTCTCAAAAGAGCCTCACGCCTCAAAAAACCTCACACCTCACTGCCTCGAGGCACCGCCTCAACGTTTGAGGCTTAAGCCTCGTCCAAGACCATGAGGCTTAAGCCTCATGAGCGGTTTTGGACCGCCTCGAGGCGTAAGCCTCACACGATTATGAAAACCATGGGTTAGACATAGCTGGACAGGACAGAACTGATAAAATGACCAATTTACCCTTAATGAGTAGTTTGTATATTTTGATTAATTATGTAATTGATTAACTTATAATAAAATAAATATTTTTTAAAATAAAATATAAGAATTTTTTTGTCAAAAATGATTAAAAATACACTAAATTAGTTTTTATATTTTTTCTGTATATATTTTTTTAATTAAAATATTATAAATTAATCAAAATATATAAATTTTGTATAAAAATAATATTTTTAAGACAATAAAATGAAAATTCAAAGAGCATAGAATATAATAATTAAAATTCAAAAAATGAATAAAATGTAAAGAAAAAGGTATATTTGATGTTTAAGAAAAGAATTGAGTTTTATTTTTGAGGTTATATTGGCAAAATATAAGCTGGAATACATCTGTTCCACTTTGTTCAACTTTGTTCCTATATGTTCCACATAAAGGTCCTGCCAAAAATGGAATTCTGTTCTGTCCAGTGTACCGAACTTACCCTTAGGGATTTCAAAGAGTTTTTAACCAGTCTAGCAAAATTCGATTTAGTCAAGTCCTTACCACATTTCCTTTGGGAAAACAAGCATCAGACACATCAAAAGCGCTCATGGTGTCAACATTTGGGCATCGTGTTCCGGGTGTCCAAAGTCCACAAACCATATGTATCCACTGCTTGATAGTAGGGTCAAAAAGTCCTGCTGTTATACTATTTAGCACCACTGTGTCATTCATAGGATAACGGGAACTTGAGGCCTTCATATGTGCAGGATATGTATTTGGATGTGCACCAATATTTACTTGATTTCCTGAAGAAGCATTGGCATTCAACTGATCCACTAAGATTCGTGGAGGCATAGTTGGGTTCTCTTGTGATTCCGTAGTGACATTCCATGCTTTCAAAAGGCTTCTCACAATGTTGCCACTCTGAACAGCCCCAGTCATGACTCCACCTTCATAACCACATAGAACGCAGACCTAGATGCCAACAAAATCATACTACTAAGCTTCAATTACCCTTATTCAAATGGTAGGAGGGCAACGGATTTATCATGACTATAAGTTAAGTTAAACTTGCAGAGTAACTAATAAAAAGCTAAGGGGATGTTTGTTTTTTAAAGATGCCTTTTAAAACCTCTTAACTCTGAAAATTAAGAGGTTTGCACTGTTTGTTTTATTTTTAAGAAAAGGTCTGAAAACCTCTTGGCATCCTCTGAAACTTCAAGAGGTGAACCATCCACCTCTTATTTTTAGATGTGAGATCAGACTTCAAACTTCAGCCCTCTTAAAAACCAAACGAAGCCTAAATTTTGCAGTATAAGATAAAGATATAGTCACGGTTCGTACCATATTAGTGACATTTTCTTTGCATGGTCTGCAATACCAATTACTTCTAGGAACTTTTGAAATGCCATAACAAGCCTGATGCACCTGCACCACATCATATAATTGATTCTCAAAATCATAACAGATCATATTCTCAAAGAAACCAAGGGATATAAACAGGGTGAGCTGTATACCTTAACTAAGCATCGGTTGCACTCCAATAAGCAATTCATTTCATCATTGTTTAAGCTTCCGCAAACATGGCAGAATGTATCCACATCTGGAGTTGACTTGCATGTTAGCTCCTCAGGGGATCTAAACCATGGACCATAATCTTATTATACTCTCCATAGATGAAAGTACCCATTGTTCAAACTTTACATACAAATACAATTACCTGTGCACATTGTCTACCCCATGGAGATTATTACTGTTTCCGCCATTCTTCAAGCTATGTTGAGGTATACAACGTATGTTCTTCGAGATTGTAGCAGAGCCAGAACCATTTCCTGATGATCAGAGAGCATAAGAATAAGATTATCTGGTGAGAAATAAAGTTTATGACATTAATGCCCTATATTTGGTCGAGATAATATGATTACAGATCAAAGGTTACACATAAAATGGGGCATAAAAGATCAATCTAATGGCAGAAAACAGGATGGAGTTTAAAACATCAATTCTTGGTGCATAGTGAAGGAATATTCATATTTTTGGCAACTACAATATGCCGTGCACATATATACCTTCTGTAATTAATTCGTATAAGCTGCGTTTGCGAACTTCCTTGCTCTTTCGCCTTGTTCTGGTACCCAACTTACTATCTGGAAAACGTTGGCGTCTTTCATTTCTGTGCTCCTTTCCCTTGTCCAGCATGTATGATGTATCAGAGTCATTTTGCCATTCTGGGGATTGTGCCATCTCTGTTCCTTCTGAGGTTTCCATAAAATCATCATCACTGGATACTGCAGCTCCTTGACCTATGTGGTACTTATCCTCCTTGAAATTAGAAATTCTATCTGAATGTCGATTGCCTTGTCTGGTTATCGATTTCTTCCACTTCTTTGCTGGTGGTTTAATTAAAATTTCATTTCCAGCAGGGGCACATCTTTTTGCAGCTTTAAGAATCCTCCCAAGAGAAAAGATCTTTGCGGGTTTAGATGTATCACCATTGGAGATAAGACCATACCTCCCACATACTACTGGCCTAGCAATCTTTTTACAAGGCGTTTCTTGCTTCCAAGTGTGCTTTGATTTTGAATATTCTGAGTCTAACTTTACCTTCTTTCCACGTGAGGATTCAGGAATTTCAAGGAAGTCATCAGAAACTCTTCTTGGTATCTTGCACATAATATCCTTTGTACTTCTATCAAGTTTATGTACATCTTCCGTGCAACAGGCAGTTGATGAAGCTGGCAAGGTAGACTTCCTATTGGAACCATGTGCAACAGAATTACAGTTTTTAGATCTTTCTTGGTTAGGTTGAGCTACCATCAAAAGATGTTCCAGAGACTGGGAAGACTGACCAGAACTTCCGGTAGATACCGAAGAAACAGGCGAGGCAGGGAATGATGTCCCAAGAATTTTGAATTTAGTTTCTCTTTTCCTCTTTCCAGCTCTAAAATCTTTCTCAAATGCTTTCATTGAACTAGTATTTTCATGCACAGAGAGTCCAGTGCGTACTTGATTATGCACTTTCTTCAATCTTAAAGAGTCTATGACCCTAAGCTCGTCAATGAGACTACGAGTTGATCGATTAGAAATTGCTTTAGATTGTGTTTCATTTTTCGAAGCAAATCCATCGAAACCAAGGTTGCTACCACTGTCAGGCGCGTCATCAGAGGACCAGCTCTTTTGAATCCCTGAACCTTCATCTACAGCAAAGTTCTTTGCACAAACAGTGTTCTGTGCATCATCGGTACACGAATCTCCATTGCTGATTTTGACGGACGCCTGGGTAAGAGCAGGTGCAGAACATTTAGATGATATATTAGACATAACCTGCTCCTTCATGCAATCGACCTTCTGAACAGGTTGATCAAAGTATTTGTGAGCTACATCAGAAGTTTGGTCCTTGACATCAACTCTTTGCTCGAAAAACTTGGTCTTTGGGTCTTTGCATGGCATGTGGCACCTTTCTGTCATTTTGCTTGGAACATCTTTCCATTGAAAAGTATTAAATTCAACTTTCTTTAAGTTTGGCTTCGTGGGTTCTCCAATTTTACCTGGAGAATTAGATCTATCTCCCAAAGTGCAACCCTGGTCCAAGTTAGGTGCAGATAGCATAGAGGTTCTGATTTCCGACGGTTCCCTGAAAGCACCACCAAGATCTTTTCCTTCAAGATTGGAATTTCCAATCATGTTGTTTCTTTGTACCCAGCAGATGCACTTGTCTGGAACATATGAACATGATGTACCCTGACAGCAGTTTCCATGCCCAGATGTTGAAAAAATATTTTCACTTATACCAATCCTGAAATGATTTAATAAAGTATTATAAGATTGGAAAGCACTTAACCTAGCACAGCCCAGTGGAAAATGACAGAAAGGAAAATTGTTTATCGAATTGCTACTTCTAGATAATTCTGCAGTCATCTGAAGTCACCTTGGCAGTGGAGGGCCGCCAGTTTGATAAGGATCACACAAGAGGTTGCTCTGCACTCCACTTTCTCTAATTTGAAATGATGTTTCTCGTGGGACTGCAAAAAATAATCAATTACTTAATCAAATTTAGGTGGGTAGAAGAAATGAAAGAACTCAATGGAGAGAATGGAAAATTTAGGTGGGTAGAAGAAATGAAAGAACTCAATGGAGAGAATGGAGAGCCAGTTATCCAAAGTGATAAAGATAAGCATTTACCAGAAATCACAGCTGATTTTTCTGCTCCATCACCAGTCCCGGAATGAACCGATTTTGTTGCAAGTTCTGGAAGATTATATTTACTTGCAAGATTATATCCATCTCTTCTTTCAGTTGATGGTGCTTGAAGAGTTATTGAACTCCTTAAATTTGAAGAGTTGCCCAGTACATTTTGGTCCTTGCCAAATCCACGGGAAGAAGAAATATCATCCTGATTACAAGATTTCACAGCTTGTCTTGATGAAGGTGTATGTGAACTCATTACTCTGGTGGCCTCCTCTTTTGATATTGTTGAGGTCATGTTAGGAGAAGAGTTCAAACCCACAGATGAAAATACTATTGAGGGAGCTCCTGAAATCAAAGGAGGTCTAGGAGATATACGTGGTGAAATAACTGGTCTAGAAAAACCATGGCCGACATTTTCACCCTGTTCAAGAGAAAAAATCTTCTTAGGATGATTGAAGGAAAATCTAGCATCGGTAACATTGGCAGGGATATTTGAAAGAGTTTGTACATCAGAGATCTGTTCACGAGTAGTTTTACTGAACCCAAAAGAAGAGCTAGGACGTCCCATGAACTTGGTATGGCATCCTACTTCCACTTTCTCTGCAGCAGGTTCTTGCATAGCACCATGTCGTAATTCTTTCCCTTTGTCCATAAGCTTGTAATTTTCCATATTCCTAAAACTGAATTTTTCTTTGGTTGAGTCGTCTGTACACCCAAAGTTCACTGAATCAAGCTTGGAATTTTGAGATTCAACACATTGTTGCTTAGGCATAACATGATGACTATCAACACCAATGCGGGAATATTTACTTTGCATTTTATCTTTGGAACCCTCCAAGTGCGCAAATGGCGTGGAATTCACTTGACCTGCAACTACATCAGTTTTCAGTTGCTCAGGTTGAAAAGCCATTCTTGTGCTATAGGCTCCGAACCCCAGATTAGAAAACCTTAACCGGTTTTGCCCTTCGGTTGAACTGGATTTAGCTGCTTGAGCAGCACAGTTAACAGATTGCCTGCTTTCCTCTGTAATTCTGTTACTGCCCACTACATGATATAAAATGGGAATTGTTAGTTCATACATTAGAACAGCAAGGGAAAGGAGGAATAAAGAGGAAACAGAAAAATATAGCAGACAGGCTGATATGAATAAACACACCATTATAAACTAGCGGCTTTGAGGAAATTAATTCCAGGGGATGGCCAACTCTGCTAACATGAGAAGTATTAAAGCCCAGTACATTTAATTTCCCAAGTGTCTGACTCTGCTGAGATGGCTGTCCAAGTCTCAGCTCAATATTCGAAGAAACTGTAGTTTTTTCGGGTATATCACCGTCCCTTGAATCGTTGAATTTATCAGAATCTTTACCATGGCTTCCTAGATTTTGTAGGCTTTTCTGGGAGACAAATGCATTTTTGGTCTTGTAGATTTGGCTAAGGTGTTTTGGACCAGATTGAACAGCATTACCCTTGCCACCAGCAAACTTTGATGCTGGTAAACAACGAGAAACAGGCTGCTCTGTTATCTTGCTAGCTGCCCGGCTATGTGAATTGCTCTGAGATGTTTCAGTGAAGCCATCAGATTCATGGGTGTTCCTCTCCTGTTCATGACGTTGGATCTTGTTAACCAAATTCTGACTTGGGCGATGATTATTTGGATATACCATGTTGTTCAATGGCTTTTTGGATGCTACAAATGCTCTAGAAGGACCTGCAGAATTGGACAGATCAGAACTTCTCGACACATTGGGTACCCTCTCACTAGTCTTTACCAAATCAGCAGCTGCAGAGAATCCTTCAGGCCAGTGCCATCCACATTGATCTTCAGGTATCCTAATCTATAGCACGATAAAAACATCACCAACGAGTGTTCTTGGTGCTTCAATAACATGCAAATAAGAAATAAAATGTTCAAAGTTGAAAACACAAAGGTCACAACTAATAGTAAAAATTATTATTTAGGCATAATTCTAACATCCAACAATACAGGAGAGCCAATGTGCCTGGATGGACAACAAAAACTTATTTGGGATATATAGTATCGAGGAAAAAGAAGTCAAAGGGCAAAGGCAGGGTTCAACTGCTAAGTAGTCCTCTTTTGGGAGCACTCAACTTCTTTACAACCACCAATTGTTCCACTTGCCAATTCTTGACAGTGTTGTTCAAAGAGATCTCCTTCCCTAAAAAATCCACTGTGTTATATAGAAGGAAATTGTTTCAAAATTTATACCCGATAAGTGAAAAACAATAACAGTCATAAATGCAATCAACACATTTTGTCCTTAATGTTGGGAGCACACAGCATAACTAATTGAACACCATGCACATAAATCAATTAGTGGATGCTACAAATATGGCATAGGATAACTAACACAAGAGCAAATAAAATTTAAAGGCATCACCCACGGCAGATAACATAGAGATCAAATTCTTGGGAGAACTTACCCCAAACTTACAAAAGTAAGCCTTTCGCCACTGAGCTATGGTCTCACCACTGTCCATATGGATGGCATCTCCAGGATTAACATCTCGCAAACCTGAATGCTGCAGGTAAGTAGCAAACAGAAATGAATCAACCATTTAATTTTGATTGATTAACATCTTTATACAATTCAATCATGAATCCACATAACACATCTTCCAAAACTACCTCTGAGAATTTGGAGATTGACATGGGAAAACCATGGCATGAACAAACAACTCCAAGGAGTCCACTATTGCTGAGAAACAGATCACCACCTTTGAAACATGAAAATCAAGAATTAGAGGTTATCAGCAAGTCGTGCAATGACTGCCCTCTATTCATGCACTAATGATAGTGTAAACACTCACTTGCATACAGACAAAACACACGTGGTAAACCATTTGCGAGAGGAGATGGTTGATGAGGAATGGATGAGCTGTGAAGCTTCCCGCTCTGAGCTGGAGTTGGGCCAGAAACTGGAGCATCTTTCAGAGAAGAAATGCTCTTCAATTGTTCAATACCATGAGAGTTGTGATAATTGGAGGCCTTAGCAACCTCTAAGCCTGGATCACTTACTTTTCTAGCCTGCACAATATCATGCAAACAAGAAGTAGCATTTCCACCATCACTTGCCAAAGTCCTGATTGGAACGACTGGACACGTATCAATTTTGGACTTCAGGTAGCCGTTATCAATGTTTTGAGATGATAGCTCAGGGGAACCAAATGAAGCTTCACGGTCTGTGGGACTAGCAACAGCACTGCTGCTGTAGACGCGAACTTTACTGGATGGATGGGATGGCTTTGAGCTCAAAACCTGTTGAGAATCATATTGCGAGAATGGTGGCGGTCCAGAAAGGAGAGTAAAAAATGAAGTGCCCATCACTGAGATGGCAGGGTTGTATAGATTGTAATTTGTAGGTTGAAACAAGGGACCCGTCATCATTTTACGGGTTGACAAACATGGTTCTTGCACAATGTGTGGATAAGAGTAATGACTTGCATTGTTCATCTACAACAAATATAGATATTCAAACTTGTATGTTAAAACATAACCAAATCTTTCTCAGAAATATTAGCATAAAGTTGTCTTTATTTTAACAAGTCTGAACACATTAGAGAATTATGTTTGATTATGGAATATATACGCATATATAAGGCTACGTTAAGGCACGCCTGTTCCACAAGAGTCTTAAGCAAAAGTCATTTCTTCTTTCCAATTAATTCACATTATGAGTAGCACAGTCTTGCACTCTTGCATATGATAATATGCACACTTACATTTTGTTGCATTTATAACTAAAATTTCAACTCGATATATGCAGATAGAGTCTTTCTTATTCGCTTCAGAATGGCTTCTAATTCAAGAAAATGACATTCAATCACTATGGATACCCCATTTTTCATTTCTTTTTTCCAGGGATAGAGCACTTGAATAAAGAAACCTCTTTGTCAATAATGGCACAGACAACCTATTGGCATCTCTTTATCAATGATTACAATCATATGGTTAATTCATAAGCCGGTAAGATTAAAGAACCCAAATGCAATCTCACTAAACTACTAAAGAGAATGGTGTCTTTCATCTGTAGCATGCATTCAAAAACTCTTAGCTCAATTCATTCCATAAGAAAACAACATTTATCCTTCAAAAGTTGCCAAGGAAAGGATCCATATAATTTCGAACGGAGGCATTACAACTACAAGTCAGCCATATGGCTTCCTAACATCATTTGCAACCAACATGATGTGTTAGTGATGCGGCGAAGAAGCTACCCTTTGATTTAGAAAAAGGCACATATTGATCTAATACAACTATAGTAATCTTTTTAGGGTAAGATTGCAGGCTCCATCAGAAAAATCGTGGAAAACAGGACCACAAATCAAGTGTCCTCTATCAATTTCTTTAAAAAAAAGTATCCTCCATCAAAATCATTTACATTGTCTACTGTACTGAACATAACCTCAATAAACCAAGTAGTCGGTGACACATACTTTTAAAGAGGCATAATCCCTCCATCAGAAAACAAATAAACCTTCTCCTCAAACTATAACAAATTTTAGAACTCTTAACTTCCATATGTCGAATGAAGCAACAATCAGTCCCGTAATCGAAAGAGAAAACGCATAAAAACGAAGACACAAGGTTACAGTACAAACAAGTCGAACCTTCTCCTTCCCGTTACGTTTTGTGTATCATAAAAGTAACACAGAAACACATGTTCATATGAGCTCCAACAACTGCAATTCTGTAAACACACACACACACACACACACACATAACACACTAAAAACGTAACGGCATCTTAAGATTACCTGATTCCTCGACGATTCCTGCGCCTGAACTTGAGAAACCGGAGACGAAGAAGCCACCACGACCTCCGGCTCCGTCGACGGCTGCCACATCGAGCCACATTTGTTCGTCTGCCATTGATGATCCATGCCAAACGAGCTCAAAACCAGCTCAAACCAGTGGTTTCTGTACTAGCCAGCATTTAGAACATGAAGAGATTCCATAGCAGCTGCTTGCAATTCACACACACACAGTAGGAATGGCTGAGTGTGTGTGTGTGTGTGTGTGAACCAGTGATGATGAAAAGAGGGAAGAAGAAGAAGAAGAAGAAGACAAGTGTTGGTAGTAGTTCGAGAAGAAAAGCTGACCTAAGGCCGGTCCCTTGACCCATATAGAACGATGGGGCAGCATCCGCCGTTGATTTTTCATCTGATGGTTTTCTAGCCGTTGATTGTGAGTAACAGCTAGGAATCCTATCGTGGAATCAACTGTACATAGATGGACTCCATTGGTCAATTGGAAAAAAGTCTCTGCCTCACTTTTCTTTTTCTTTTTCATAATTCAATTAATTTAAGACAAATTATATCTTTTTTTAAGATACCTATTCTCCTACTCACTTGATCATTTGACATGTGTAATGCACTAATTCTTTTTTTTCATATCATTTCTAAGACTATGTTTTAGCAAACTAGCTGATAAGTTAACTTATGATTGATAAGGTAGCGGATGAATAAATTACGTTTGGTAAAAACTAGCTTATGACTGTAAATGGACAAAAAAAGACGTGTTTGAAAACTAGTAGTATAAAACTTAGCAAATGTATATTTGGAATAAAAAAATAAAAAGTCGCATAAGTCACCAAAAGGTTAGTGAGGGTAGCTTTTCAAAAAGCTAGCTTATAAGTTAACTTATAAGCTAGTTTTATGGTTCATCCAAACATGTTTATAAGCTAACTTATTTTTACCAAACGACGCCTAAATTTTGACACTTATCAAATAATCAGGTGGGTTGGAGGATGAATAGGTTAAAAAACAGGAAAAAATATATTCTCTTAGTTTAATAGTTGGTGTAAAATCTTGTTAGACCTTGAGTACCACTAACCTAAATACCCTTATGTCATCTTTAGAGCATCTCCAATAGTATTGCTAAAATAGAAAACATTAGGTTTCATTTTCCCTCCTAAAGTACTCCAACACTATTGCTAAACCATTTGTTAAAATAGAAAATTTTAAAGTTTTCTAGATTTCTCTAAAACCTTTAAATAAGAAGAGAGAAAATATTATTTTAATATATTCCATCAATAGCATAATTAATTGTTTAAAAGTTAATTGGGATAATAAAAATAGTGTATATTTTAATAATATAAATGATGATAGACTTTCTAAAATAGAAAACTTGTTAGAAGATGAAAAAAAAGGTTTTATAGATTTTGATCTTTCATAGATTTTAGAGAAATTATAGCAAAGCTCTTAAAGATGCTATTGGTACCACGTCAGTTTTTTCTCTTTTCTATCACCCGAAGCGGATACAAGTAGCCTTACAATATATTGCATAAAAGAATTCAAGTTTGATTTTTCATTAAATTCTATATAAATTTATCTATTTGTATAGATTAAAAAATTGTTTAAAAGAATTTCTATATAAATGAAACTGTCGGTCAACTTTGGAAAAAGAAATGATTTTTCGAATAAAGCTTTCATGTGATAGTTTATTGAAAGTTACTTTCTATGTTATTAACTCATTACGAAATAATCATGCATAGTTGATTAAATAAACTATGAATCATATTAAGTTCATTAAATTGTTAATAGACAGGCCTTAACCTATGGAAAGTTTTAAAACATAAAATGATATGAATAATGCGGTCCTTATGAAAATAGCGGTGGCACTAGTTATTGCAATTGGGCAGTCATCTTCTACTACTCTCATCTCTTCCGTTCCATAATCCTCTTCTACTACATCTCGCTTGATAACCACAATATCCAATATAGTATGTTAGGTGTCGTTTGTTTTTTAAGAGGTCTGAGGTCTGAGGTCTTACGTCTAAAAAATAAGAGATAGATGGTACACTTCTTAAAATTTAAGAGGACAGTTAGAGGTTCTTAGACCTTTTCTTAAAAATAAAACAAACAATTGTGCGCCTACAAACCTCTTAATTTTCAGACTTAAGAGGTTTTAAGCGGTATTTTTAAAAAAACGACCCCTATATATGTTATGTTGGTCCTTAATAATAATTTTGATGATCGTATAAACTTCTATTTTTGGACCACTTTACCACCATTGTGATAGCCGCTACAAACAAATTGTAACTCCTATGTTGCAACGGCTGGACTCGAATACTCGTTTGTTTACGACTTTACGCTACTTTCGGTGCCTGTTGTACGTCTTACCAATAAGATTCTTGGTCCATGTCATGCTCAATCAAGAAGGTAAGTGATAGCAACAAATGCTTACCCGGTAAGCATTTAGTACCATCCCCTAAGCCAAATTCAGAGTCCAAGAACAGTTAAAAGAGAGCTACAAAAGCTTTGCTTCTTATGAGAAAAATATATGTAGCCACTTCAAGGACCAAGAAAAGAGAGCATGTAAAACCAATTGGCTCTCAAATCCTTGGCACAAAATAAAATTCATCTGGACATATTATAAATCAAATGGACAACAATCAACAGCAATGTAATATTTTTCTATGCAATTGTTTACTTAACATTTGAGCAGACAAACAAAAAGATTACCCCCTTCGGGCTGATTCCGCAAGATGAAAGTAAAAAAGAAAGGAAAGGAATATATGTATTGAAGTCGGGTTCTCATCTATGGCTGCAATGGCCAACGGAACTCTGCTCGTCGTCCCAACCACCTATGTGGATCTTCATATCCGATGTAGAAAGCCATCTTATGTTCGTCTACGCCAAAGGCTTCAACTTACTCTTCGCGTTACTTACTCTGTCTGCATCATGGGTGGAAAATTTGTTATGGAAGGCTTTTAGACTAGGACAAAGGCGTCATTTGCCAGCAGTACCCTGGTTACCGGTAGAGCGGCTAGAGCCCAACTTTGGCAAGAGGTCCAGGGTTCAACCTCACTCACTATAGCGAGGAGTGTGCATGAGTATTTGCAAAATATAAATATTAAGAGTAAATTATGATTTTCGTCCCTGTGGTTTGCTAATAACTTCAGTTTTCATCCTTGTGGTTTAGAAGTTACGATCTTCGTCCCTATCGTTTGCAATTTATTGCTCTTTTCGTCCCTGGACTAATTTGTACCTTTAAGTACAAGGGACCAAAACACTAAATAATTGTGAATCACAGGGACAGAAACAACAATAAATTGTAAACAATAAGGACGAAAATAACAATGAATTACAAATCATAGGGACAAAAACCGCAATTTGGACAAAAATCCCAATTTTTAATAAACTACGGGGACAAAAAGAACATAATATACTCTAAATATTATATACTTAGGAAAAAAAACTAGGACAAAACAAGGAAAATAAATATTTGAAGAGTACCTTTTGCCTTTTGGAGGATGGGGGAGATGTATGATCATCCGGTTGCCGTGAAGATGTACCTCTATCTTGGATCTCCCCAACCTATATATACATATATATAACATTCACACATCCGAGTGTCAAAAGAAGATAACCTTGCATTTGATCTCCCAAACCAGGGTGTGTTCGGTACGCATAACAAAAAGGGACAACACCAAACAAAAACTTGTTGTCCCACGTTAGAAGCGACATCACACACGGACAAGATTGGTAAATTACTAAACTACCCATATCAAATTAAAGCCCTATAACCTTCCACCAATTCTTTCACCCACATACCTCACTCTTCCCCGTCCAGTCCAATCTGTGTACCAAACGCACCCTCGGTGGCTTGCAATTCAAATGTCACTCTAGCAACTATATTTTGTATGTATAGCAACAAGACTTACACTTGAAGAAGGTTGTGTAGCTCTATCCTCCATAGCATTAGCAGCATCATGCTCGGATGAACCATCAGCTCCATTGATGTGCTGGGACACAATAGGCATAATCTGGTGCAGCAAATTTGCGAGAAAGGTTCCTTCATCGCTGACCCTTGGTGCTTCCTGTGGATTGTTTTCGACATTGGCAGAGACTGAATCAGAAGCTGTTCCCTGAAAGATGAAGTCGTTGCCATGGTTCTGCTCGTTAGGAAATAAGTTCCGCAGCAGTCGACCAAGTCCGTTGGGAACCTCTGCAGCAAAAGTTTGATCAGAATACAATGCACCATGAGTTGTACCTGAATCAAAGTCTTCACATGTGAATTGCAGCTTTATTATAAGAGTCCACATGTAACTTTGAAGTGTCGTGTGAGTTCTTTAACAATAATACAATCCCATTCTTTCCCTTTTCAGAAAGAAACTTGATACCCGTACAAAAAATACTCCATCCATCCCGAAATAAATTTTCCAAAATGAAGAATTCTCATAGTTTAAGTAATGTGTAATCATTACACTATTTAACTAACTAAATGACAAATTTACCCTTAATAATAGAAAAATAATAGATTTCTATATCTCATCATTAAAGGTAGAACCGGAAAATGGACACTTATTTTTTAAAGTGTCCACTTATTTCAAGACAAACTAAAATAGAAAGATGGGCACTTATTTTGGAAGTAATAACGACAAATAAACGGGCACACGTAGGGTCCATTTGGTTAGTTGGAATGGAATGGATTGGAGTTGATTGGATTTCATGTAGGGATTTGGATTTGGAAGGATTTAGAATACCTTTGTGTGTTTGGTTTGTAGGATTTGAAAAAATTGTACAAAATTATAAAAATAATTAAATTACAGTTTATTAACTAATTATTAGAAAACAAATGTGTTTATTTAAAACATGATTATATACAAATCCCTTGAAATCCTGGCCACGCCCTTGGGATTTCAAAATCCTAGGTTTGAGGGATTTCAATGAAATCCCAAGATTTCAAATCCAGACAATCCTGCAAACCAAACACGGGATTGGAATGGATTTGAAATCCAAATCCCCCCAAATCCATTCCATTCCTGCAAACCAAACAGGCCCACAAGGGATATCGAAGTAATTGCAAGGTACCAGGAATGGCAGCAGCCTCAGGTGGTTGTTGCTGAGCTGCAGAATCAGTGGCTAAATGTGGTCTGTTATCACCACTATGCGGGTGACTTCCGTTCGATGCCTGGCCACCATTAACACCATTTAAGTTTCCAGAATCAACATGCTGCCCTCTTGCTAGCATGGGATATAGTACAGCCATAGAACTTCGGGATGATTCAGAAGAAGGTGCAAGTCCAGGTGGAAGTGTAGAAATCCTAATGGGAACTACTCGCACATCAGAACCCCTGCTTGGAGGCAAATTTCTAAGGGTGGTTTGATCTGAAATTCCACCATCAGAAGCTACTGGATCAGTTGCTGAGCGCTCTCCCACACTTGCATCTCTCTGATTAACAGCTGAGGACAACAATGACCCTAAAAACGTACAACCGTTAAAAGCTACACATGTAAAAATAGATAAACGCACAATTATAAATTAGTATTTTAAAGCAACTCATATATCTTCAGAATGAAAACAATGACTTGACATAATCATATCACCACCATGCCATTTTATACATTACTGGATAAAATTGGAGTAAATTATGGTTTTCATCCTTATGGATTGTTAAAAACTGTGATCTCAGTCCCTACGGTTTAGAAATTGTGGTTTTCGTCCCTATGGTTTGCAGTTTATTGCTATCTCCGTCCTTATGATTTACAACTTATAGTGGTTTTGGTCCTTGTGGTTTAAAATCCTTTACTACTTTAGTCCCTTCTACCTTAAAGGTAAGAATTATTTCAGGGACGAAAATAGCAATAAATTACAAACCATTGGGACGAAAATAGCAATAAATTACAAACTATAGGGACGAAATGGAAATTTCTAAACCACAGGGACGAAAATTGAAATTTATAACATACCACAGGGACTAAAATTTTAATTTACTCATGAAATTATATATCAGAGTAGTACCTGTACGTATTCTGATATCAATATTCCTTGGACGTAGACCAGAACCAACAGAGAAACTAGTGCCTGACCCCACAGGTGTCGTTCCAAAACTAGTTCCAGGTTGAAAGGGTAGAGGCTGCACATGGTTAAATAAGGCAGAAGATAAGAATAAGAACAAAAGCGAAAACTATTACGGTTTTAGAACAAATAGATTACCTGGACCATTATGGGATTTGGACCAGATGTGGATATAAAAACAGCAGGTCCAGCGTTAACCACAGCATCAGTCTGGAAGAAAAAAGTACTTTTTCATGTTTAATATAAAAAAATTGAATAAAATAAAGACAACCCACTTAATGTCATATAGATATACAAAATTACAAATAACAAACTTAAACACACCGGTGACTGTCCCATCCGAAGTGTCATGGTTGTTCGACCAAGCTCCAGTAGAAAAGCACCCAAATTTTGCAAAAGAGCCCCTGACCTCAAAGCATTTGACTGCATCCTTGACCGTATCACAGGATCGGTCACATTCGCTTGATCCCCTAATTGTCTTGTCAATTGCTGCAGGAGTACAAACATTTATAATAAATGGGTTCCTTAGTAGATTTAAGTTCTTGCAGCATCGCATTGACAATAGAAAGCAGTATGACATTCAATGGAGTTATAAAATTCATGCAGACTGTTTGAGGCTACCCTTCACGACCCCCTTCTTTTTCCTACAGTTCTCAAGGAAATGGCTGAAAAATCCTTTGCCTAGCATGGAAAACAAAATAAAGCACTTTGGCAAGCATTACAAAATTGTCTCACATGTTATAAGTTCTTCGAAAATCATGGGCCTTTGCGGATATTTATTTTAGAAATGTATCACTTAGAAAAAAAAAAAAAACATACTCCGCTTTTAAATTTGAGTTGTAGGTCTTGTTAGTGAGGATCAAACAGAAAAGACAGCAAATGATGAAGATACAGAATAAATCTAAATGGTGCTAACGAAGGTACTTGCAACGTTTAGTACATACCATCAAGCATTCTCCAGCTTGTTCGATGAGCAACTGTCTTGCAGACTGTGTCACTTCTCCCAGGGCTGCCGGTGTTGGTAGCCCTCCCTGACTGGAAGCTGAATGTGGTGCTGCATTTGAATCGTCTCCAGCATTTCCAGCACCAAGAGACTGAGAATTGTTGCCCTGGATTCTAACTGCCAACACCAATAACCAAATTCACATCATAAGCAACTGAATGAGCAAATCAATGGTGTGTAAGAAGTTGAGGAAGGATTTCTGACCATTGTCATCAAATTCTTGCCTCAAGCGCCTTAGATACTGGGACAAGGTACTCAAAGAATCAGGAATAACCTGTCACATAAATACTTTAATCAGTTCATACTCAATTGCTGGTAATGTTACAGGCATTGCAGACACAGATTCAGAAACTCCTGCATTTTGTTCAAACTTCACATGATAAGGTGAACATCCATGTTTACGGAGATCTTAGTGCTGTTTGCTTTTTTTACCTTCTAGTTTCGAACAAGTTGTCCAGGTCATTAGAAAAATGGGAAACGAATGATATTCAAGTAAACAAGCTTAATATGGAATAATGAGAGAAAGCATTAGTAAAGAAAGAATGTTTGATAGTTCTGCAAAATGGATGATATGATCCCAAGAAAGAGTTTTTTAAGTGAGAACACAAGGATTATTAATATGCAAGAATCTATCAAGAGAATAAGAAGGATTGGCTAAACAATGCTGCATTGAATAAAAATCAAAATATTGTACTTACAGGGAGCTGCAAAGATTCCATAGAAACATCAGTCGGAAGTGTGAAAGCAGCATTCTGAGCATTAGGTTGACCCCTTCCAGAAGCATCTTCAGGTTGTTGTCCGGTGGAATGCCTTATGTCATGAAGACCAGGTATCCGTGAAAGCCTTTCAGAGATGTGTTGCTGTTGAACAAAATAACATTGAGCAAAAGAGCGTTTGCACCCTAATAGTTACCAACAAGTAACTGTTCACAAATCTCTGTTGATTGTGGGTCACCAGGAAGCATCAACATAAATCTCTCAAATAAATCCAAAAACGTATGTATAAATTATGTGAGCTAAATAAAGTTTATGGACATATCTATCAATAACAACAGACCCTTGCTCCATATTAGTTGGGGTAGGCTTAAAATGAACCCAGAAAAAAAGATAATGAGGTGAAATCTTGTTTCAAAAATTAAAATGGAACCTGATAAAAAACGGAAGCAGGTGGAAATAATCCGTGAACATGAAAATTATTAGTAAGAAGTAGCATTGACAACGCTGGTTTGTATGAAATGATAAAGAACTTTCTCTAAAAGTGCTCCATATGCATGCTGGAATTCAATACTATGGAAAGCATGATACAAATCCTTCAGCCTTTCTTCCAGCAGTAAAAACTTCGAAATTTGTGAGCAGAGGATGAAATTAATCAGTGGCCACTTACTTGCAAATCTACTGCTTCACTACCACTTCCAGCATTTGCTATGCCAAAGGAACCAAGAACAGCTGAAACAATCTACCATATTAAGGAACACCACAAAAACAATTACTTCAGCTAAACGTCTAACAAGGGGGTGTAATGATTAATACTTTGTCATAGTCTTACCCGACTAAAATCTGGGATACTGCCATCACCTTGTTCAGATATATTGAATGTTCCAACTACAACACTCGGCCCATGTTGATGCTGCCTGGTACTTGATGCTGGATCACTTGCTGAAAATACAGAATATTTTGGGCTCAAGATAAATTCTGGATGGAAGCCCCAAACAAGAGGATGATAAAGAAAACAAAAAATGAAAAAGAACCTACAAAAAGATAATCTATGGTACCACCAAAGTCACCATTTTTCTTTCTGAGGGAAGTGTACTATGAAGAGAAAAACGTGCATTAACTTGCTTGTATATTATATGGAGTTAAATGGTGAGTTTGATGGGTTATAGTTGGAAAAAAATTCAATAACAAACATAACGTATTCTTGGCATAAAAAACAAACAAAATGCTATGAGAAAGCACGCAAAACCCATCCATCAGCTCCTAAATTGCTCTGACTGAATGGCTCACCAGAATGCTAGACAGCACCATTTGATGTATTTTGATATGAAAAATTCCTGAAACTAGAATGTGCCACATTTTTCCTATTTAAACAAAATGTCTAAAATGGCAACTTATTTTAAATAGGTTAGCACTAAGCATCATCAATTTCCACCAACATACGTTACTTAAGTTACCACCTATTCCCTCTAGAACATTATTTGGCAATTTTAATTGTCATGCCCTAGAGCTTCAAGGCTTCATGACAAGATAGAAAAAAAAAACTGCTTGAGCATAGCAGGCATGTACCTGATACTATGGAATTGGGATATGATCTAAGGTAATTGTGCAAATAAATGGAGTATCCTCTCATGCAAACTGAACTTGAAGAGAGAGATAAGAGAACTTATAAGTCAGCAAACCTGTGTGATCAGGAAAGCTTGCTAATGACGGATTCATCGGCTGTCGAGCAACCAGGTGCAGTGTGTGACCATCTTCCACATCTATAATTTGGACTTGTTAAGGAGCTTCAGCATCAACATGTAATGAGAGACTTACTCATAATGAAGCTGTAAGAAACCCTTCCAAACAAACAAAAATGAAAAGGGAGTTCAAAATATACAAGGCAAAAATAATTTATATTTATTTGCAGTTGGTAGAGTGCTCATAAAGAATCAACAGTTGCAGTTTTACCATGCAGAAAAAGAACAAGCATCAAACATGCATACAACTGGACAGTCGGAGGTCACAAGTTAACAGTTTAAGATATGGAGAAAAAATTGGTAAGCTGAGAATTGAAATATGGAGAAGGATACGGTAAGCTGAGAGAAGCTGGTCATCCTTCAGAACTTTGCCACGGCAGATCAAACGTTGCTGGTCAGATAATACACCAGTAACAGAAGCAATCTGTTCCTTAAGTGCAGGGACAGGTACCTGAGGACATACAGGTTAAAGAAAACACAAACAAGGAAACAAACATGATGTAGCTAAGCAATTAGGTTGCAGAAAGTCAGAAACAATTATAAAGCAATATTCAGTGGGACTTCTTGCGGAGATGACTACTCTTTTGTATCTTACGAAACACACAGAGGAAGATTACCTGCCAGCAGCTTTTGGAGACAAAGATAAACTTACCACATTGACCAACGTACTCAAACAGATCCAAAAGCATTATCCAATATTTGAAGCTATTCCACTGCCTAGTACTTCTAGAAATTGTCTACCAACTATAATGTTCAATGATTTCTTGTTTTCAGGTTAACCCAACTAATTTGAAACAGAAGGGGTTGGGGAACAGAAGATGGAACCAACCATCCCTGTAAAGAATTTCAACATTCAACAACAATTACCTTTTCCCCCCAACTTCCTGCATCTTTTGATGTGGGTTAGATTTGTTTCAATGCTGCTTGAGATGTTATAATCATACTTTTTGAAGAACAAGAATGGGAGACAGTTCAACTTTGTATAATCAGAAGGCTACTTTATTGTTGATTGAATATATATATATATATATACATATATATACATGTGTGTGTTTTCTGCCACACGTCCAAATTGGCACCAAACAAAGGACATTGTGGAAATAGTTTCCACAGAAGATTTCAATGATGAAACCAGAGACATCACAAATGGACAGAATTTCATTAATATGTGTAAACAACTTAAAAATAAACGCCTGAAAGAAATAAAAGATTACAGATGGAAACATGAAATGCTGAAATAACAAGGAAAGAAAAATAGTGTTTACGCATTTATCTACTCGCAGAGTGTATGTTTGAGAATCCAAAGTCTTTATCTTTATCTCAACAGTGGGTTCCGAACTGTTACCCTCGCTGCTTCCAGAATCAATAACATCCTTACCACCATGATTACTTGCCATAGTCTCAATGTCCGACCTCAAAGCCTGTAATAAACTAGATATGAATCATATGATATTATATATCATTTGAGAATAAAGCATGCATGAACCTAAGACTGGCAAGTAAAGCATGCATGAACCTAAGACTCGCAAGTAAAGCATGTGACTGACACAATTCCATAGCCTAAAATGGGCATACAAAGCCAGTTATGATTCACAAGTTCAAGGATAGCAATCTTTAAAATACAAAAAACCAAAACAAGATTATTTTTTTTGTGTGTGAAGAGGGAGAGGGGGGGCCTCTCAGGCAAAGAAAGTTGAGATAAAGGGTTTTACATGACAGCTACCCAACTGGACTGGACATTCAGAGGCATGTACCTTTCAACAATCCAACCAAAAGGTAGGCTGCATTAAAAATATCTCTAGTCTTATGTAGTTACAGAGAACCCTACTCGATAGTTCAATAAAAAATGATAAGCAATTAAAGTACGCAACAAAATGAATAAGCATCAAGTTATAAATAAGACGACTGCCTATAAAGTCTCTAGTGCCACACTGCACCCACATCTGGGGTGAATCTTAAATTCTCACATATTCATACAATAGTACATCCATCCAACCCCTTTAAAAGCAAAGAGAGAGAAAAATAAGAAGATATACAATCATAAAAACAAATGGAAATTAATACGAACATGAAAAAGCCAGAAATTCAGTTTCCAAATCCAATATTGTGTGTATGCGTTAGTCCTCTTATCCTAGGATTCTTAAATCTTTTCCCTAGACTATATATCATCACAGTTTTTAATTATCAAATGTGTGGCCACTATAATTCATCCTAGGATGTCCAAGTCCTTGAGATTGGCATCGTCAGCCCACTCCTGACAATATATCAACACAAGCCACAACCGTTAGTCATCAAATGTATGACCACTATTATCAGGTAGATGATACCAATTCAATGCTAATTGGCATCACCAAAGATAGAAAATTGAATGTAGTAGAGCATTCTTTTCCTGTAACATAGACAATTGTGCATCCTCTATTCAATTCCTCGGTGCCCAGTCCATCATAATTTAGGTATAAGTTATGTAACTAATCAATTGGCAAATATTTGTACAAGTCATCAAACTCCAAGTAATCTCACAAAAAATGCTACCAGCATAATAGTCTAGCACTCATCAAGAAACCACATATTTACGTTAAATTGACCAAAAAACAATTAAAAGCATGATCAACTTGCACAAACAATACCACCAAAACGAACGCTATTACACTAGCATTAACAAGAAATCCTCTACTCAATCGGAACCCGCATAAAGAAAACAAACTGCACTCAAATAACTTCATCACTTGATAGAGTAAAATTGTAAAAACCTCAACATTAATCAAGCCAAAAACAACCAATTCCAACTCAAATTACACAACATCAAACATCAAGATTCAATCTTCTTCAGACGCAACCACGAGTTTTGCATGATCAAATTCACAAAACACAAAAAGGTAAAGATACGAACTAAACTTTGAAACTCGTGGTCCATGCAATCAATCAATCAATTAAAGTCAAGAAAGACGTCCGATTCTAAAACCCTAGAAAACGTTGAATACATGAGTTGAAATCGAAAAAGCGTGGATTGAATATATGAGAAAGAATGGATTGGATTGAAGACATAGGTTTTGAATGGTTACCTGATGATGATGGTGATGATGTTTGTTTTGGGAGAGAGCACCGCCCAAACCGCGCCCTCTCTTGTGGCTATATGGGCGATTCTAGCGATCTGGGCTGGGCATCGAGTGGCCGCTTGGTATTTATATGGTGGTATTATATTACGATACCACTGTGTGATTGCAATATTTCTTGGAGGGTGGTTCGTGTTGTAATTACCAACGGTAGAAATCATAATATATTATTAGGTTGTACCCCAAAGAACCAAATCGTCACATCAGCATCACATCAGTTTTCACTGTGTTATCCAAACTAACTTAAATCGTCTATTAGGCCGTGCGTAATGGTAGTGTAGGTTGAGCGGGCTCGAACCTGCAGGGCTCGGCGGGTTCGGCGGGTTCCGCTACGAGACCAGCGGGTTCGGCGGATACGGAGCCTTGGAGGGTTGGCCACACCGCTCCTTTGTGTATGGGAAGGGTTGGATACTTATTAGAGAGAATTCCAGAGGGTTAATGGGAGGATTGAAGAAAAGCTGATGTGACAGTGGGGTTGGAAGGGTTGGATACGCATGGTCTTATGCCCAACCCAATCTTACCGAGAAAGTAAATAATTAATAAAAAAAAAGAGAAAGAGAAGAGAGAGAGGGGTTGGGGTTGTAGAGAGAAGCCTCTCGGTTTCTAGAAACCGAAGGAGGGTGGGGGTGCTGAAACTCGAAACAACCACTATGGTGTTGTCGTTCGACCCGATGGCCAAGTTGAAGCCATCGGGTTACTCATAGTGGATGGCCTTGTATTGGAATTTGGATGGTAGGTTCAAATGAAAGTAAATTCATTTTTTTTTACGAATTGTAGTGAGGACAGTTGAATAACACAACATTTAATGTTGTTCAGAGTGAATAATATAACATTTTGTATCATTCAGTATTATTCACTCTAAATAAACACTGAATGCTGTGTTATTCACTCTGAATAATATATGATTACTCAGAGTGAATATGTCATGTGGTACGCTTTCGAGTCTCGACTGTTCTTACGTTCGTAATGAAATTTAAGTTCGAAGTCTAACTTTCATTGGTAGTATAAATAGTAGTTAAAGTTTTTGTTTTTAATTTTAAAGTATTTTGAATAATAAAAGGAATATAAAAATGAAATGAGGCATTTTGAATGTATAAATAGGCGTTATTTGAATTTTTTTTCCTTATATGAATTTGAGTATTCCTCAAGAATCTCATTTTTAATAGGTAATTAATTATCAGATTTTTAAGTAATTATCTGATTTTTCTATTAAAGAAATCATTTAACTTACAAAATCATTTCTAAATTACATAAATTTACTCTTTTAACTTCTCACATGTGCTAAAATTTCCTTTACTATAGTTTATTAGGAGGTTGTTTGTTTGTTTCTTAATAATTATATTAAGAATCAAATATTGAATGGTAAAAAAATTCTATCACTTAATGATTTTAAAACCATTTAAATGATGTTGTATCTTAGGTCTTCTTTAACCATTCAACACTTTATCATTCTAAAAAGTTATCAGATAATCATAATTTTATTTTGTACTATATCATACGAGTATCTTAATCATCCCACATCAAATGATTCAACAATTGTCAAACAACCACTTAGTTATGTTTTGGATATATACCAAAAAAAAAAAGCAGATATGTAAATCTCTCGTAAAAAATATAGTTCTTTTATCCAAACATAAATATCTACATTACTATTTTAAAACATATGTTTACTTTTAAAAACAAGTGTTTACATTTTTATCGTACTCTTAATGATGACGAAGAAAATTTCTCTATATATAATTAACAACAAGACTATCCTTTTGATGATGAAAAACCGACGATATACATTCTTAAAATCGTGGGCATTTTTGATCATGAACATTTGTTTTGAAAATTGAAATTGAATAAATAATAAATATATGAAAATTAAAAACAATGGGCTCAAAGCCCAATCCATTTCGTAATTGGGCTGAGTTCCAATAGGGCTTTAGCAAAAACTATTGTGAAATGTGAATACCACTTCAAATTATATTAAAAACTTTAATTAGTTATTTGCAAAGTTATAGAAAGTGAATTTATAGTTCTTATGTTAGTAGATGTTTTCATATGTTTTTGCTTCTAATATAATGAGTATTATGTTTATATCCAGACACTGTCAAAACATTTGCAATAACTTCAGGTCATTCATGATAGTTCGAGAAATTAATAGGTATATAAGCTGGTACGAAAACGAACAGTTACCAAAGAAAACAGGTACGATAAATTCATAACCGACTAGATCAACGACTTGACCACTTATTACGTGTTTTACATCAACATACGACTGCGACACTTTTATTTTCACATTGCACACATATGTAACTATTTCTTTTTACAACATATTGATTTATTTTATTTGCTATTTGTATCCTTTAAAAAATAATTTGGTAACCTACTATTCTTAGGTCTTTTCTTGCCAATTAAAATTTCATCAATCATTGATCTTATCTTTAACAAAATTTTAACAATAAACATTTTATTTAATATCATTTTACGAACATTAATGTATAGACTAGATATTTTTAAGTTTTCTGAAAAATATGACTCTAAAACTTTTAAAACAATGCCTCAAATTTTAATAAAATGCGATTAATATAACACCAAATACTTTTTTTTTATAATTTTTAAATAGTTTTCTTTAAGAAGAAAACTAATTTTAATTAAAATATAGTTGAATGAGTATTGTTCCAATTAATATACAATTATAATATATTACATTAAATAGATGTATTGTTCAACATGCAACCATTGACTTACAAATAGTGGTTGCTTTTCACAACTCACCACCAACATTCTAACATGTTCATAGGTTCTATTGAGATGGGTTTCTCTTTTATGTGGTTATGTTTGCTACTAATGGCTTGGTCTAGCTCGAAAACAGGTATATCGCTAAGCATCGAGGATTCCGAAGGCATCGTGAACGTGAATGGGACAGCCTCAATCGGTTTTATAGATGAATACTTCATATGTGCTACGTTAGATTGGTGGCCACCAGAAAAATGTGATTACGAAAATTGTAGTTGGGGTGAAGCTTCTCTTATCAATTTGGTAAGTTTTCCAACACAAGAAGATTAAGGTTGTCGTTAAGCATACTTCGTTACACATGTATTTGTCCACAAATGGTTATCGTTGTAATCTTGAAAATGTTTCAATATGAACTTTTTCTTTTTTGACTTTCAGTTGAAAATTTCAAAATTGTAATGTTTGCAGGGTTGATTAAATAATCTTTCTTGCATCGTAAATACTTTACAGCTATGTTTGTATCGTAACTCGTTCAATCGATTTTTTTTTTCAATTAATAAACACTCTTACTTTTAAAAGAGTGCCCTCCTAAAATTTTCTTGTTGTTTATAGTATTTATTTTATTTTCTTGGTCTCATACTTATTTCATTTTCGACAGGATCTAAACAACAAAATCTTGTTTAATGCTATCAAAGGTACGTTTATGAAAACTTGATAAGCGACCAATATTCAAAGATTGTCATATTTAAGTTGTGCTTCAAAATTTAATTGCAATTTACGAGTTTTGAATGCCATGTTTCCAAAAGGGAGACCAAAAAACTTATTTCCTATCTCTTATATTCGGAATACAAAACAATCGAAAATACAGTAATAATCGTTTTGAAACACATCTTAGAAGATACACATTCAGTTAAATACCAGTTTTTTGATAATTTGATTCTTATTTGCAGCATTTTCTCCCTTGAAACTTAGATTGGGTGGGACTTTGCAAGACAGGGTGAGATACCAAATGATTGGTGATCAACAACAATGTTCAAACTTCACCAAAAATACAAGTGTGATGTTTGGCTTCACCGATGGTTGTTTCACCATGTCAAGATGGGATCAACTCAATATCTTCTTCAAAAATTCTGGGTAAGTCGAATATTTTATGTTTTAACTACTTTTTGTTTATTTTTTTTTTGTCAAAAACTGATATTTCAAGTAGTTTTACCTTAAGTTATTGTTGATATGATAACAAATATACAATTTGTTCATACATATATGAACATAATGTTAAGGTCTATATGCATATATGCACTAGAAGGTGAAATTGATAGATATAAGATGGTTGAATACACTTAAGTAAAAATCTTTTTATGGATGGTAATCCTAAACTTGTTTATTATCATTCATGTTTTTCCATATAAAAGTTAGCAATTGTTATAAGTTCATTATGTTTTTAAACCACGTGTTTTGATATTGAGCAGTTAATTAATGATGTTTCTTGATGTTTACAGTGCGAAGGTTGTGTTTGGGTTGAATGCGCTAAGTGGTCGAAAAATCAATCCTAATGGTACGACGTTAGGAGCATGGGACTCGAACGATGCAGAATGTCTTATAAGATACACCGTAAACAAGGGCTATGTCATTCATGGTTGGGAACTAGGTACCTTCTTGCTTTTATATCTATATTTTTGCAATTATAATATCTATAAGAAAAAACCAAACAAGAATGCTAACTATTTAAGAAAATATGAAAACGGTCAAATCACGTGTAATTTTACATTAACGGTCAAAAAAAGATGTGCGCCCGACTTTGGTTGTGCCTTGAGGTCATGGGGAAAAGTCGCTTCATTCAGTGTAATTTTGTACTTGATGTTAGTGTAAAATCACATGGGATTCAACCATTTTCTTATTCTTTTGAATAGGTACCATTGTCGTTTGTACCCGATTCATCTATCTCTTAACAAACAATATTTACCAATCACGTGTTTATTAACCAACATAAATAATCATTCTAAGGTGATAAAAACAACGTAAAGCAACACAATCTGACAACAAAGATGCAAACCACGAGTTTAATTGTTGTAAAAAATATATGTTAGGTAATTCGATTAAAATTAATTGCAAATGATCAGGAAATGAACTAAGCGGAACTGGGATCGGAACAAGCGTAACGGCAAAACAATACACAGCCAATACGATTTCCCTCCAAAATTTAGTGCAAAATATATACAATGGCTTCCAAGAGAAGCCGATGGTTCTTGGACCAGGAGGATTCTTTGATGCAAATTGGTTCAACGAATATGTAACAGAAACATCGAGTTCCCTTCAAGCGATTACTCAACACATTTATAACCTTGGTCCAGGTAAAATTCTAACGATGTTAAAAATCAACAGATATTCATGTTTGATGAAGTCCACTGAAATATACGATATTTAGGTGTTGATGAACATTTGGTCGAAAAGATACTTGACCCATTATATCTTGATGGAGGATCACAACCGTTTAGAGACCTTCAAAACATTCTTAAGAAACACAGGACTTCAACGGTGGCTTGGGTGGGTGAAGCCGGAGGTGCCTACAACAGTGGTTGTAATCTTGTCACCAATGCTTTCGTGTTTGGCTTTTGGTAGGTACTTTTGAGACACGGTTGCACGTTACTTTAAATGTTTGTATGATTTAGCAGTTATAGTCCTAATTTTAATGTTGGATTGCATTTGGGATGATCGAAACAGGTACTTGGATCAACTTGGAATGGCATCTACGTACGATACGAAAACATATTGCCGACAAACGTTGATAGGAGGAAACTATGGACTTCTTAACACTACAACTTTTGTCCCAAATCCCGATTACTACAGGTGCTTTATACATTCCAACGGATTTTTCAGTTCTAGCAATAATCTACTGTTGTCATTACTCGTTAAAAGAGCTCTTGAAGAGATAACTTGGTTCAACAATATAAGAATAGACTACAATTTTGGTCCTTGTGGTAAGTTAGAAATTTAATTTTCCGTCTCTGAGCTTCATTTCTTAGACTAGAGGTCAGTATGGTTTGCAATCTATTTCAGTTTTATTAAAGAAATGGAGTAACATACCCAAACACCCCTAAGTTAACGAACATATCTTGACAAAGTTTGTCGAGGGATAAAAAAACAAAACGAATTGCAAATCACATTGACCACCAATGTAATGACTAAAATTAAGTGACGAAAACCGAAACTTCTAACATACCACAAGAACAAAATTGTAGTTAATTTACTCGACATCTAATGAGTGTGAAACCCCGTTAGATTACTATCCAAAAGAATGAATGAGGAGAGAATTGGGGTTCCAAGTTTCAACTAACAATGCGAGACTCCGATGGCCATGTGGCGCTCCCGGGCCATGCTGGGCCTAACCATAACCGGTTATGAACAGTAACTTGGTTGGTGGACCGGTCCTGGCGTAACTAGTCCTAGTCCCATCTTGGTGTTTCGAGGATGGACTGGTTTACCTTTAATTTGTTTTAACAATACTTGAATATTATGATAATTACTTTAAAAGTACACATACACTATTAAAATGTGTTCCATTATAATTTCGAGAAACGAATACAAGTCGAATCACGAAATATAGTGAGAATCGTGAAGTTTTTTTTTTGCGTCTTGTAAGTTGGTATTTTACCTCATACACCATATAACTTGTATATAGTGTTTGAAGGCCAAAAACAACAAAAAGACCTCCTATAAAATCGACCTCAAAGACTATATAAATAGCTAGTTCTTTTAAAAACCGGTCCAGGTTGGGCCAGCGAAACATCTCAAAATCCCAGCCGGTTATAACCGGCACTCCCATAATCGGTCCTCTACCGAGTCGAGCCGGCTTTTGGCCGGTTCTGGTTCTGGTCCCGAGCCAGGCCGGTTTGACCATCCCTACTCCGATAGCAACTGATTTTGAGCTTAACGATGGATTTATCTATCATATTTACTAACTTGACGTTCTCGAATATTTTAACACATTTCAAAACACAGTGCGCTTCTGTGGCATCGGCTAATGGGAAGACACGTTCTATCAACCCGTTTTACTGGCACAGACAAAATACGTTCTTACGCTCACTGCTCAAAAACTTCCGTAAGTACATACGTAGAATCCAAATCTCAACCTCTTAGAGCATCTCCAACAACCATGCTAAAATAGATAAAAGAGGGATTTTAGTGATTCTTTTGCTCCAACACCTATGCTATCTTGTATGCTAAATAGAGAAAAGATGAGAGATTGTAAAAATCTCTAAAACTTCTTAGAAGACAAAGAAACAACATTATATTCTTTTTCCACCAATTAAAGACACTAAAATTAGATGTGTAGGAGAGAAACAATATTTTATTAGATATATTAACTATTTTATTTATATATGTTAGGATTGTAAAAATAGAGTAGCTGATGGAGATGAACATAGATTTTTTTAGAGAATCTGATTTTTTATGCTCTATTATGGAAAATTTATAGCATAGTTGTTGGAGATATTACTAACTTAAACATAATCTCGAGCTGTACAGGCAGGGATCACGGTGCTCTTGATCAATCTGGACGGTCTTAAAACAACCAATGTCGGCCTCTTTTTCGAAAACGCCACTACAACAGTCAAGTCAATCAGACAAGAACCGAAAAAACAAACGGAAAAAACAAAATTTACCAAGATGCTACGAAATCCTAAATTTGCCGAGGCCACAAGAGACGAGTATCACCTAACCGCAAAGAACGGGAACTTGCATAGCCAAACGGTATTACTAAACGGGAAAGAACTGTTTGTAAATTCTTCGGGGATTATACCTTTGTTAGAACCGATAAAGAAGAACTTCTCAAGCCCGATCACCGTTGCTCCTTTCTCAATTGTATTTGTTCATATACCTAGCATACATGTTCCTGCATGTATATGACCAAATTGGTAAATAGTTTTTTCTTTGATTAACAAAAAAAGAAAGAGAAATTTGGCTTATCTTTTATGGCCAACCTACCATCAAATTACTCACCTGGTCCTAAAATAAGTGTCCACATTTCTATATTTTAATTTGTCCTAAAGTATCCGGTTTCAAAGGTAAATGATTATTCTCCATTTAACTTTGTCTATTACTAAAAGGTAACATTGTCATTTAGTTAATTTAAAACTGTGATAATCACATATCTCTAATGTTGTTTGGTTTTTTCGCTGTGGACATTTATTTTGGGACAGAGAGAGTAATTATTTAGATGTGATAGTTCATGTTTCAATCGCCTTTACGTCTTATTATTGGGCTCGGTTAGTTTGGTTTTCTTACCTTGAGCAAAAAATCAGGGTATCCTCGTAGATAACCACTTCAGTAAAAGATATCTACTTTACAAAACTAAATTTTTCTCACAAAATAGCCAAGAAACAGCAAGTCAACGCCGCAAGGTACCTTTCTTGTGGTTTCACAAGCTGTGAAATGGGCTTGTGGTTTTGCAGCTTGCGATGTTGGCTTGGTTTTTGTGCATAGAATCAAGAGGCTACAATACCACCACTTGCGGGTTTTTAATGGTTTTTGCGGTGGGTCCACTTTTTCACTGGATGCGTTAGATTTTGTAAGAAACCGCAAGGAAAGGTGCCTTGTGGTTTCTTCACTAATTTGCGAGAAAAAATTGTGAGATTACTATAAAGTAAGTGTTTTTTTTCATGAGGTGGCCATTTGAGATGATAACCCCCAAAAACTGAAACTTCTGGACCGATTTGTCCCGAGCACCATCATAACATTATTTTGAGAACAAAACGGTAATTCATGTCTTTTCTTGCTGGAAAAAAGGGACTGGCGCCGAAACATGAGGTAAATTGGTGAAACGATACCAAACTTCAAATAACAGAACAGTTTAAATCTTAGTTGGGAAGGAGTCTTCTTACACAAGATTGTGCGTTTCTACAAATAGATTGTTTCCATGACTTTGGCCGCTAATCAAGACAACGAACATACTTTATCTGGTAACAAAATGTCATTCAGAAATGGTTAGCATTCAGACTCTGGCCATATCAATGTGCTACATTGTTGCTAGACTTACAATACAATAAAAAAGACAATATAAATACTACATTCTTCCTCTGTGCCATAAAAAATTGTAATAAGATGACTTAGAGTTAAATAAATCTCTTTCAATACAATATTGTATATCAATAATTTCTTATGGTCAAGAAAAATAGGTAATTTTAGCTTCAAAACTTTTGAGGAAAGAATTGCGCCTTTTTAACCCCAATGGGGCAGCCTACTGGTTAAGGCTTGGTGTTGGGGAAATACCCACCCAAGTTCGAATCCGGGGTTGAGCAACCAGGGGCCCCTGAGTATTAATCCCAGGGGAGCATGCTTTAGCTCTCGGTAAAAATTACCAAGGATGTAGTCAGGGCAAACCCAGGTGAACCTTATCCAAAAAAAAAACTTTTGAGGAAAGAAATTCTGGGCCACCTAAATGGGAGAAGGGTGAACCAATTTCCAATTCATGACAACCAATTTCTTGCATTGGGTGACAAAATAAGTTCTAATTCAACGACTTTAGGATGCAAAACTAGCAAAGCTCTGGTTAAGGTTAAAGAGAATTAAACAAATTTATAATTAATCTACAAAATAACAATAGTGGTTTCAGTTCTGTATAACAAATCTGGCTATGTTGGCTTAGAAAGTCGAAAGCGTCTGTTTTCTCTTAACGGAGATGGCAGAAAACAATTCTACATGGCAAAAAACATAGTTTCTCTAGAGTAATGATAACCAGCAGAAAGAAAAATATCAGATGCAAGGCATAAGAAAAAAACAAAGGATAAACTATTTGACTTTAACGAGACCATGGAAGCATGTTTACCTTGTACAGAGCCGCTGCAGCATACACGATTTTCATCTATGTAGGTTGCTTGTATGCCCATCATCCAAGAACCGATCGATGTGTCTTCGTGAGCATAAGTCTTCAGAGATGCACTGAAAGAGAAGAAGAATCAAATACACTCACTGGCAGGACATAGAAGTTTTACAAGTTTAAAAAGGAAACAATGAAAACATTGGAGATGAAGGGTACTCCAGTCCAAACACAATTTCCCCATTGAGACCTATATTAATGGTAACATTTTCATTTATACCCAAAGATAAAATTACCTATATATAGTATAATATAAATCTTGAAATAACAAGCATCTAACTTTATTGGTTCAGTTTGGTGCTGGCTTGGCTAATTGGCCTGGCAATCAAGAAATCGGAAACCATTAACTACAAAAGGACATGAATCCAAACCATCATAATTCTCGACCGCTGGACGCTGGTTTCAATGATGGTTTGGCAGTTTGCAGGTTTCTTTGTTCGTCCCTGACAAAAATCTACAACTTACTGGATCATTTTGGAGGACCTTCGGCTACCACTTATAGCATTATGTTTTTGAGTTTGAACCCAAGAGGTTTAATGGTGCATATATAGAAGCATAGCTAGAAAAGCTTCTTTAAAGGCCTAAGTGCAACATGGCAGATAACTCATTATATCAGCATCTAAATCGATTATTAGTTTCATATATTTGTATAACCATCCATATTTACCCACAGAAGAGAAGCAAACTTAGAAGAGTTCGAAGTAGATAATGCTCCAAAAGTTATACTAAAACATTCACATCTTGCAAGGAACAACTTACCTGTTTATGTTTATGTACTGTGCAAAATTTTTTGAAAGAATGAGAAGTGACCCAGATGCATGCCGAAAGTACCTGGAGAAGAAATTTGATAGAATGAGAAGTGACCCATCTTCATTTGTTCTTGCACCATGTATATGGACAAGAAATTAAACTATGATATTAAGTTCAGAAATCTGACGACTACAGTACCTTATTAAGTCCAATTTTAAAAGGCTATTAACATTATTCTAATCACAAGCTAAATACTTACGATTTCTCGTCTCCGAACTTCCACCAATCTGGTTCAAACCATGGTTTTCCCCTGACAAGTGACAAACACACGGGTTGTTAAAATAAGATGGGGCATACATCTAATACATACATTATACATACACACACGTATAATGATCCCATTGAAACTACAAAAAGTTAGTTTCAGGGACAAAAGAAAAGTTCATATTTCAAGTATTCTATCTTCTATGCTGAAAACATTAACGTGATAGATGTTCAAAAGAAATTTTAATGGGTTCTTACACAGGCAAACGAGAAATGCTTTGAGAAAATGTTATGCACCGGAATATGTACAGAAGGATTAATTTTGGCTCTTTTGAACTTTAATCGACTAAAAAAAATTTCACATGACGAAACAAATAACTTTTTTGATCTTTCTTCATCCTAGCCAGAGTTGAGGTGTTGATACACCAATTTAAAAAATTTCAAACAAAGATTCCCTTTTAGGATGTCCCAAGAAAAATGCAATGTTCCATTCTTCTCTGAAAATTTTGAAGCTAAATCACATGTCTGCCTCTGTCCCATAGGCATCATTTGATTTTTAAGGCATATGCATCCCTTCTTTGTCGATCTTGAAGGGTATTTTGGACAATAGATTCATCATAAACATATTTATTAAACTATGTGTTGGGTCAAATATTGCAATCTTCATAAGATCCGCGACAGGGGGTTGTATAAAAGACCAAATGGATGCATGCAACGAAACCTATTTGGAAATGCTAATGAGTTAATATTCCTCTTGTGTATGACATGTATCTAGGTTCTACGTTTAGCATGTACATGGGTTCTGATGATCTGTTCCCACTGAACTTATAATTAGCCATTTTGCAACTTTCTCCAATGTTATAAGGTAGTTAGTGTACAACACTTATGCTCGTTCTAGTTGCTTTCACCATTTAGTGGGTCCCATTTGCTTGATGTGTGTGGAATGGAGATGGGGCCAACGAGATTGAGGATGAAGGAAATGGTATAAAAAGAGGTCAATCGTATTTCCAAAGAGATACATGTCAGAGTCAGACATTAAACACAAACAACTTATTCAGACTGGGCATTGGTAAAAAGGGTACTTACTCTTCAGCAACCACTTCTCCTGATTTCATGCATCCAAGATAAATACTATCTTGACCATGACGACTCTGAAGAAGTTCAATTAGTCCCTCTGAAAGGTGAATAAGACTAATAAGTACAACAGACATTCTAGCAGCGCGAATGGATTATGAAGATGTGTTCCAATACAAAAATAGACGATAAGCTTCTTACCAAGATCAAGGGCAATATTATTATCCACTTTTACATAAAACTCTGCATCCCAATTTTGAATTGCTGTGCTAAAGAAAAACTTTGCTTTCTTTGGTGATTCTTCATCAGCTTCCTCATGACCATCCTAAGAATCAAACATTTAATAAAGTCATGCTAGCACCATTCACCATCAATCAAGGTGTTTCCTTGAGGTAGTTCCTTTAGGCTTAGAGTGAATGTTTGTGTGTGATATGGCACACGGACTATAAAGAGAAGATGACCCAATCAGTTATCAGCCAATCTATATATCATATATTCATACCTAAATCAAATGGACTTGGTTATTCATACATCATTTCTCCACATGCTAAAAACTAAATGTTATTGTCAATACAACGAGTCAAGATTCTACTCCTATACTGTAAAATTTTTATCATGTGATTCTATGAAACATAGATAAATATGTATAAGGGGCGAAAGGGTATTTGGATGATTAGTCAATACGAAGTTCTATAATACCATTTATAAAACCACATAGCTTGAAGATAAATCCTACTAACTTACAAGAATCAAGAAATCTTTTGTTGTACGATTTTCCTCATCAATGTTGCGGTCCAAGCTGTCACCGCGATTAGGACTGAAATTTCAAAGGTTACTTAGTTTGGGTTAGTTAACGAAAAGACAAGTATCCTATATAGGTTTTCAACTGATATAGTAATTATACAACTCTAGTCAATTTGACAAATGCATTCATCTCTCTCTTCTCCAATTAATAGTTCCGTATGTTCTTTTTCCACAAAACTAACTTGCTAGACGATACACAAGCATTGTGGCATGACATATAAGCAATCTGACACCAAATTAATTTAGTCAATTTTGAAACAAACATTTGTCAAATTGGTTAAAGGTCATCATTGTTTGTCAAATTGGTGAATGGATATGAATCTCTATTTGGTAATTAACCCCTTGGTTATGATAATAGATTTTCATCCAAAAGCAAATATTATGTTCAACTGATAGTAACAGTGTCAACAAGTGCAAAGCAAAGCAATATAGCACAGCTCCTACTAAATAAATATTTTTAAAAAATAAGGTGTGAGTAGCAAACCTCCGACCAATTACAAAACGTATGACAATTCCTCTTTCTTCAAGCTTCTTCAATGAATCACCTGTAAAACTCAAGCGGATTAGCATATAAAAATAACACTAAAGAAAGAGGGGCTCTTATGGTTATACTTCAACAGACTTAAGGAGTCAATACAGGGTGAGCCTTCAAGTAGCCAGTAAGGTACTCCAAACACTGGGCAAGAGGAAATTTAAAGTAGAACATCTCTCAATCATTAACTGACCAGTTGGCATCCAAGATCCTCTGAAAACATTTCTATTTAATCGACTCCCAAATCCAGTATAAACGCCAATCACCGCAAGAAGTTTTTTTTGGGAAGATGATAAGCCAGGTTGCTTCAACTGGTCCGTAAGGAAACCTTGACTCTTTGCTAGTGTTATTTCCATCTCCGCTTCCACAATTCTTCTCTCTAAATCCCTGGAATGCAAAACTCAAGAGGTAACTCTAGAGATGTACACACGCAAATAGAGAGGGAATGGCATGAAATAGAAACTAGAAAGACCCGAAATTTACTTGCATCCTAGGACCATGAGCTTGTCTTCAACTGAAAGAACCTTGGGTCTCTGCTATCAAGCAGGACAAAAAAGTTAAAAAGAACTCGTTATATAGACCATAACCATGTGCTAGCGACTTTGATTGGTTGAGATCAACGACAAAAGATGATCATTCAAGTTTTGATCTTGTATGTTACTCTTATTTCAAGAAAATAAGTAACTTCAAGGGTGTACCCCCTCTGTTCAAAGCTATAAAATTTATTCTTTTTAGTCCATCCCACAGAGAGGGAGACATCTCTTTTATGAAAGTTTTTGAGTTCAAAAGTACATAATTGCAAATAAGTGATATACAAGATTCATTGATTCAGATGCTATTCATATAGTAAAACATTTTCCTTGAACCATGAACCAAATCAAATATTGCAGCTTCATGAGGGAGGGAGGGTATTGTTCCCAGCTTACAATAGTTGATCCAATATAATAACATCAATCACTATGATGCACCGATACTTCTAACAACATGCCGTTCCCGTTCCCGATACTTCTAGGAAACGGCTAGAAACGTTTCCAACAGACCAGAAACGTTTCTGGTGAAGTTTCGGCTAAGTTTCGGTTTTTTTTAAGGTTGTAATGGGCTTTTTAACTCCAAAGATGTAGGGTTTTTGGAGGTCNAAAATGATTTGATTATTGATAATTAATTACCTTTGAAAGATTTAGTATTTTTGGAGTTTACACTTTACATCAATATATAATATAATATAAGAGGAAAGTTCAAATGTGAACCACTTTTTGGTTGTGAACGTGAGGACAGCCGAGAGC